>QLNU02014790.1:26059-38699 GCA_006491805.2 Dysdera silvatica | reverse complement strand
AAGCACCGTGAAAGCATTCTCTTCTTTGTGAGCAATATATCACTTAATATTACAACATCAACGGCTGTGATGAGAAAAAAAAATGCCCGACTTTAAGTCATGCGTGTAGTTAAGTACGCATCAGATAATACCCGAATCAGTGGATGACTAGTAGGAGCTCGGCCAGTGATTTATACACACCCCCAACACCCCTCCAGATTTTTTGATACACCCCCTTAATGAAATCTAAACAACCCATCCCCCGTTCAGTGTATCTACTAACACCTAAACACCCCCAACGTAAAAAAAAAAAAAAACCACTTCTCGCCAAAAATCAGCCAAAAGTTATCCAAAAAACAAAAACGTAAATAATCGATTATCTCCAATCCACACCCCCTAAACATTTTGTACACCCCCAGTTTATGAATCCTGGATAAACCCCAGCTCGGCCCCCCCCGAACCACACAACTTAATATTGTTTGACTCTCGAAAAGCTGCCTGAATATTAAAAGGGTTGAATCAGTATACAAATAATTATAAAATAAATAAGACAAAACAAACTGCTTGTTCAGAACACAACCATGAAGAAATTAGCGAACAGCTCCAAATCAACACTTTCACCAAGTCATTGTACTTAAAACCTTCTAAAATTCCATCAACCATGAGATGAGTTGAGTGTGAGGGAAAGGACGTTTTATTTTTGGACATAGGGTTAAAGGAGTTGATATACGAGTTTAGGCTTCAGCTGAAAATCTGGAAAAGATGAGTTTTTTGCATACTCAAGGCAGTGGCAGTTCGTCAGTTGTAAATATGGTAGTGCTGCAAATGAATTATATCTTAAACCAAATTAGACTTTTAATTCAACATACAACAATATATCGAATATGCAAAACGGTTAAATGTTCCATTTATGTATACGCAAAAGACATTATCCCCCCCCCCCTTTTTTCCAAGAATGAATACTTCAATAACTTTTTCACTGAGGTTTTCATTTTATCTATTTAGTTCTTTCATGCATTGGGGACAACTAATACTAAAATTAAACCAATGTTAACCAAAAATTTACCAAAAGTAATAAACCAAAAATTTACCTCCAACTGAGGTCGATGGCTACAATCTTGTTTTCAACGATGTGAACAAAATTTATAGGAATACTATTTAAAGTAAAAAATTAAATTTGCATTTTTTTTCCCGTTTACCGACCGTTGAAATCTAATGTCTTTGATATCAAAAGATGGATCATTAAACAAGCTTTAAAATGATACCATAATGAATTTTTCATGTTTCTCTAAAGCCGAAATATGAATGGTTATCCGTCATATTTGGGACGCACTGCATAAGCTAGATCTGCCTATTTCTGTGGTGAAATTGATTGATTGTAAAAGAGGGGTGGGGATTGGGAAGGGTGGCCGCAGAAAGGGACACTGTAATCCCAGGCAGCGCGAGAAAACCGCTGCTCCTTTACTCTTCTCATCCAATACGCATCACATTAATCGTGTGCACTGAGGCTTCTAGCCGAAACAAAAGAGCTGTATGTTTTACAGCTCAAAAGCGACTTCTCCACGTACGTAAAGGACATTAAATTTCTCATTTGTGTTCGTCCTTAAGAATTGACATGTTGGGTAATAATAGTACAAATTCTATAAACAAATAAAATTATACTTTTTTAAATAAAATTCAGAAGATTCTGTAGCGTCAATGGACGGACGAACCGCCACTGAGTCAAGCTGAGATTGCAATCTAATTTCATTGCCCAGTTTTATGGGTTTTAGTCCTTTAATATCCTATTGATTACTTAAAACTCATAAAAACAGGCTCGATCCTAAACACAATTATGAAGGGCCAATCTAAAATGAGCTAATCTAATCATAAGAAGATAGCTTCTAAAAATTTTATATGTATGCGAAATCAATTGTAATGCAAGCACGAAAATTATGAAAGAGGTAGAAAAAGAAGCATGGAAGAATACGAATGGCGTGGATCGCAATCCACTACCTCTAATCAAAGTTTTGATGCGAAAAATCTATAGTAACTTTACGTCAGAAAAACACACATTTGAATTATAATATATGTTAATAATAATACATATTAATTCATAGCTGTAACTAGCATGTTATATATTTTTTACAATTTATCTTTCAATAGCTATAACTAGCAGGTTATATATTTTTTACAACTTATCTTCCGATAGCTATAACTAGCAGGTTATATATTTTTTACAACTTATCTTTCGACGTCTCTGTGCTAATGAAGGGTACACGCTGGGGTTTATTAGGAATTTACAATTTACATATAACCCGAAGCTTGATAGCGGATCTGATGCAACGATGAGTTGTATTCGTTTACGCTCGAGGCTTGTAAGAATGAGAATCACTTCATTAGGAATTTTATGTGAAAGGGCGGGGTATTATCGTTTTAAGAGACGTCCATTTCGCCAGGAAAATACCCTATTTTTGGAAACGAATGTCAATTTTAACGACGGGAGAAAACGATTTCATTTTTATAACCGAATTGGCAAAAGTCCCTTTCAAAGGGGGAAAAAGGAAGACAAATGTCAATGTCAAAGGGAAAATACCCCGTTTAGGGAATTTTTGGAAAACACATGTCAATTAAAAAAAGAATATTCTTCGAAGTTTACTGCGTTTATTGCCGACGAAGGAAACAAAGACACATTATGCACAAATTAACAAAACCTGCTTCATGTGACGTCACCAAAATGATGACGTCGACTCGCAAACGTATACGAGAACATCTGCTTGTATTCAATTTTATGATTGTTATTTGCATATCAATGTCACGTTCAGTTTTTTGAGGAAGTTTTATTTCCATTTCATTAGTGACTTTCCCAGGGTTCCCCTTCACCTTGATTACCCACGGCCTAACTTTATTGGCAAAATTCCCTGACTGATTGCAAACAGAGCTTTGAATTGAGCTTCGTTTTCGGGAAAAACAGCTTTGCGTTCGCCTGAAATTTAACTATTCGGGAAAAAATGTTAGGAAGATTTTCCCTAACTTTAGGGATTATTTCAAATTTCCTGACAATCCAGCTGCGTAAAAATCCCGTTTCCTGAGAGTCTTATTTATATGCCTGATAGTCATTGAGTTTCAGCTGGACTTTTTTTCCCTTTAGCATTTTAGAAAAAAAAAAAAAAAAAATAGCATTTTTAAATTTCTTTTAGCTTTTTTCTTCTACTGTAAACGCTTGTGATGGTTTTGAAATTTTAGGAGAATGCTAAACAAAATCACATAATTAAAATTTAGAACCAAAAGTAACACTTTTTATTTTGTACAAAATCATGCAATCGGCGACAGGATCATACAATTCTCCTTGACTTTGCTACACACCATAGTTGGTAGGCATTTTCAAAATCAAACCGATTTCGATCATCCGTTCATGACGCCACAGAAGGTCTTTAAAATTGTCATGAGAATTGTGGAAATTTTTAATTTTCAGGGCGTTCGCTTTTTAGCGAAAGTTGTATTAAATTTTTTCACAAAATACCTTTCACAAAATGCGGAAAAAACTTACGCAGCTTAAACTTTGCTAATAGTTAATTTTAATTGAAAAGGGGTGTTCTTATACCGATTACGATAATTTAAAACGATAATGTTTTCTCTCGTTCTCTAGTATAACGATCGCCAACCTTTCAGACCCCACGGACCACTAAATTCATAATTTTAAATCCCGCAGACCACATTCCGTGAATTTAGTGCAATATAAAGGTGGAAATTGCATTCAGAATATGAGAATCACTTAGAATATTATTTTTGTTTTATTATTAATAAAACATTAAAAATGCAAATAGTCCAAATTTTTCTGCAGACCACCAAAATTTTCTCGCGGACCACCGGTTGGCGACCGCTGTTCTGGTGATTACGATTCCTTTCCCGACAAAGCATCGTCTGTTTAAAAAAAAAAGGACAAATTATTTCTTATATAATTTCTGCTTTCACCGAAACGACTACAAATTCTGTAACGAAAAAGAATATTTGTTAATGTGTAGTAAAAACAGATGACACGACTAAATATAGCTTAATAACACGTAACTGCAACAATAAATTACAATGACTTTAATACCTTTAAAAATATATTATATTAAATGATTACCTCCCCCCCCTCCACATTCAAAAAGCTTTCAAACGGGACCATAATGAATTTTTCATGTTTCTCCGAATCGGGGGCATATCCAGAATTCATAAACTGGGGGATGTTCAAGATTTTTAAGGGGTATGGATAAGATTTTGTGTGTATTTAGATTTCATTAAGGGGGTGTATCAGAAATCTGGAGGGGTGTTGTGGTATGTGTGTGTATAAACCCCTGCTCCGAGATATAAATGGTTATTATTATATTATCTGTTATTATATATTATCTTAAAGCCGAGATATAAATGGTTATCCGTCATTTCTGGAACGCACTATATATAAGCTAGATTTGCCTTTTTTTGCAGGGCCAGAAAACCGCTGCTCCTTTACTGGTGCTCAAAGGCTGTGCCCAGGCGCACCAATGTGCCGGTGACACTACTGGGTACGCCCTAGGAAATCTCATATGTGTGTAGAATTATTATTAAAATTATTTTTTAGTTATATTGTTAAATACAGGACTATATGGAAGTTGACGCACCTGTGGGAAATATACGCACCTATAGAAATTAATATTAATAAAAGTAAAATTAATATAAATAAAACTAATTTTTGTATCTTATTTATTAGCATTTCGTGTATAATGCGCCTACGATTATTTGTAAGACTTCGAGCGTGCCACGACTTCAAAAAGCTTCAGAACAACTGCTCTACAATCAAGGGCGGACACAGGGGGAGGTCACAAGGGTGAAGACCCCCCCCGAATATATATTTTTTCACTGTAAAAAATTCCAACTTTCATGATAAATGAAGGGTGTTATTCCAAGACCATTGCAAATTCTGTCCTTGACCCCCCAAAATGAAAGCCTGTGTCCGCCTCTGTCTACAACTTCAATTCCTTACAGACAGACAGACAGGCAGGCAAGCATGCAGACCAGAGCTTCTTCTCTGTCCTGTTTGACTAAAATGCTATTAGGTACGCATAGAAGGGAGAGGAGGAAAATATCAAACGAAAAAGATAATATTTTCGTTTTTGTATATGTAGTATACTATCGTATGAGGCAGATTAAAGGGAAATTTATACGTGGCCGGAGAGGTGGAGAAGAGACCAGTGTTCGTAATGGCTTTCCTGGTGCCATTCCGTCTGGGTCTTAAATCTTGCATACGTTGACGTCTCTTGCCGCAATCTAATTCCAAGCAGTGTTTGTGTTACAGAAGCTACGTGTGCGGCGTAAAAAAATACGGCGTATCATCTCATTTGCCTGAATAGCACACGAAGTCTCTTGATACCGTGCAATTCAAAATGCACGACGGCGAGTAGTATCAATTACTTGCTGTTGTTCCACTGACGTAGGGATGGTTAACTGTTTGGTATCCCGAAACCCACTGGTGCCAATATCCGAGCTACAACACCACGACTTCTTGTTTCAACTTTAAATTCATAGATTACCGTGCGTCCTACCTTGTTTTTAAAAACAAGGGAAGCGGAAGCATTGTTTCGAGGTTATCGTAAGGGAAAGAAATGGAATGCTATGAAACAAAAAGTTGCATTGCACAGTATGGTGCGCGTTTTTAGGGGTATGCTCACAACATGAGTAGCGTTACAAGTTTGCGCAAGTCTTCGAGTTTAATTTTAAACATGCATTCGAACAGGGTAATAACGACCCCAGCCATTTGCAAAAGAAAATCGAACTGTAGACACTGTAAAAATGAAATAAAATATTTACTCGTTACATTATAAAACTCATATTTGGTAGCAAGGGGCGCCAAAATTATTTCGGCCCCGTGCCCCGCCTAATCTCAGAGGCTGAGTTCACTTACGACTGCCGCCTTCAGTTGTGGATTAAAACGCGGGGTGACAAGGCAGCCGCCAAGGAAGATTTTTTTTTTTATAAAACCTAAGTCCAGTAATATTTAAACAGATGCCGAAATAAACTTTTTTACCCAAGGCGACAGAACACCCTATTTCAATCCTATCCCTCCTGATTAATGAAAAATTAAATTAATAGCTGTTAACATTGAAAAATGTTTTTGCTAAGCTTGAATTCATAAAAATCGCCATGTTTGTTTTTCATAAAAAAAAAAGTTACATTTTTTTGCCAAATTTCTCGCCAAACAGCGTCAATTTTAAAATAACATTTTCAACGTTAATTTATTTTTAACCTAATTATTATTAAATGTATAAATTTTTTAAAATCTCAGATTGGAGCTTCGCGATATAAAGATGTAAGCCGTCTTTCTGAGCCACAGTCAACTTTTCCCAGCTCTTAGAAAATAATATTATCCATTTAATTGTGTCCTACGGCTCAAGGTCATAATGCATCAGAACCTACAATCGTTTTCCGGGGAATTCAAACCTCATTCACCCAAGGAATCAAACCCCGAACTACGGAACAGTAAAAACAAACCGACACAAATTGGGGACCTCCTGGAACCAACCCCTTTACATATTTACATAACCACAGGTAGTCACACGTGGTAACTAACGGCCTTATTACTGCGCCATCGTAGGGCGGTGCAAATATCCCTCCGCGCTTTTAATACTACGTTTCCGATTCGTAATCGGAAATGAATTTTGAATGTACGCGCACGCGATGAATGGTTAGGAAACATGGTCGGTGAAAGCAAGACTGTCGTCGTCCTAGACAGGCGTTCGGTTGCAAAAGAAGAAGAGGGCTTCACGGCGTGTTGGGGCCGCGCCCTTGACTATTTATGGCCCTCGACGCCATCCATAGGCGGAACGACTCTCAGTCGTCATCCTAAAGCAAACTCTGCAATTTGCCCCACTCGGCACCGTCCCACTCGAAAACAACGCACTTGCTCCAGTACACGAGGCACTCACTTCACAGTCTCGAACTTTCTCTCTCTTCTGTTCTCCCACATCCCATTACGTTCGTTCTCTCATTCCCGTCAAACCCACGCACATGAATGCCAGAACGAGGGATTTTTTACCCAACCGTAGGGTAAAAACTGAGGTTGATCTCCCTACGGATCGGGTATCTCTCCGATTCAAAAAGATTTTGAAGATAAATTTTTATGAAGAATGTATACACCCATCATTAAAAAAAGTGTACATCTTTTTTACAGTATGTTATATGTACATATTGCATAATTTAAACCCTTCTTAGTGCAGTGTTCGGTGTATATATATATATATATATATATATAAAATCATACTCAACCGATATCTATCCACTGCCACCCCAGTGCTGCGTCACCCCAACCTCTTTTCTTATTTCATCCACCCATCTAGTTTGAGGACGTTTTCTAGGTCTTCGGTGGTCTCTTGGAATCCAGTTCAGAATTTCTGTTGTCCATCGTTGATCAGTTCTTCTTGCAATATGCCCAGCCCATCGCCATTTCAGCCCTTTTACTTTAACAATGATGTCCTCTACTCTAGTTTGCTCTCTCACCCAAGTGTTTCTTTTTCGATCTCTCCTAGTTATTCCAAGCATGCACCTCTCCATGCTCCTTTGCGTTGTCTGTAACTTTCGTATTGCTCCAACTCTATGATTCCATTCAGAATTTTGCAGGCATTCTGCCTTCACTTGACAAAGGGAGCAGTTGGCTCCCGAAACGTCGTGTTTTTAAACCTTACGCCAGTGTCGAAATCATTATTTATTATCAGTACCACGTAGAAGTCACCTTCTGTCGACGGAGGGGAAAATTGCCAAGAAAGGAAATGTCCCAGAAATTGCTAAGGGGTAGGCTAATCTATATCCAACCCACGGGCAATCTCAATGTGAAAACTGTGGGCGTGTTTCAAGCGAAAAGACAGAAGAAAAAAAAGAGAAGGAAGAAAAAGCAATCACATGAGTAGTTAGGTCAATCGCACTGACCCACATGAAACGAAGAAAAAAAAAAGTCAGCCATTAGGAATTTCAAAACAACTCAGAACATAATAATGGCATCTGTGAAGGTTTAATCAAAATTTTTGCATTAAACTTTAAATAACTGATTGAGTTAAGATAACTGGCAATATAAATGGTGAAAAACGTATTAGTTTCACAAGAACGCAACCGCTCGTGAAACTATAACCGCAAACACGGATCTGCGCCTAGTTTCCAGGCGCAAAACCTAAGGTCTCGATGACGAGTGTTAGGGCATGGCTAACGAGGTGACGTCACACCCAAGTAGTTAGAGATGCCAACGCTATTCAGTAGAAATGACACATGGAAACACCCACAAAATTTCTCTGACATTGGTGTTCTAATTAAAGCAACAGGAACTGACAAAAACTTTAATAAAAATTATAGGTAGGTTTTTGCCCTTCGCTGCCTAGACGGATTAAATTAACTAATAAATTGTAAATCATTATCACATCATATAAAAAATTTAAATCTGTCTGGATAAAGTTTGTTTTTTTGTTTTTTTAATTTTGATATAGTATTATATTATCTAGCACCTTATGGTATTTATAAATAAGCGACATGAAGATCAAATGAATTTCTATGAAATGCTAGACCAAACGAATGCATTGAAATGGAAAATTGTGATATATCAGCCCCGAATTAAAGAACAGGCTAATTGGTGGGGGCGGGGACGAATTCCGCGTAACGGTCGGCGCGAGCGTAAATTTTGCTCTCTCAGTCGTTTGCAGAGGGTCATGTTGGACACATGTGTGCGGGCCCCACGTTGGATAGTTGATAAGGACGAATCCGGTGCTGTGACATCTGCTCTGTCTTCCCGTTCTGTTGTGGCCCTAGGTCGACCTTTGCCGTCCCGACGCTGACATCTGCCGTTGTTGACCCACTCTTGCCAGCATCGTCCAACCGCCGCATTGCTTCGACCCACATGTCCAGCGATTCTTCGATTCGTCCAACCAGCCTCTTTCAATCCGATAGCATGACCTCCTTTTTCAATTCTCGCCTAGGGCTGCAAAACACCTAGGTGGCCCGGCTCTGGTTGTAGGGGTCCGTGGGGCGCGATCATAGACGTACGCAGAAAGCTCGTAGGGGGTTATAGACTCAATGGGGTTACATAGTTGTAGCTCACAAATTCCTATGTTAAATACACAAAATTTCATGGCAATGGGGGTTATTTATCCTCCATCAACATAACATAACCATTAGTACGCCAATGGGCCAATGCCCAATAATTTTAAATTGGTGGTACCGTATAAATGGCATATGCATATAATATATAATATACCATAACCATTTCGAAAAGTCATTCGTCTGTTTCTTTAATAAAATTTGGGGCAAATTTATCGTAAGTGGGGCCCAGGCGCAGGCTGGGCCGCCTGCCCCCTGGCCGGTGCGCCCTCATGGGCTATGGGACACGTGCCCTCCAATAATTGAAGGTCTGCGCCCTTTGAGAGGGGACCCAGGCCGCTCCTGGTCTGGCATATCCTAGCAAAATCAGGGTTTGCTTGAACCATGTTACAGAGTTGAGTTAGAATGACATGTTACTATTCCGTTGTTTTAAATACTCCGTTTTGATTTCGTGACTTTTCTTTATTAAAAGATCTACATTTCTTAAAACCCCTTTTAGCGGACACCCTCAGATAGGGTCAACACGTTTTCATCGTCAGATAAAAATTGCCCAACAAGAAACTTCCTTAACAATTAATACCCTTCTTTTACGTCACCCCCCTTTTTAAATTTATAAATAAAATATAAAATTAATTATATAAATTGAATTTATAATTAAGTATATAATTAAAAATACAGTCCAAATTTCTATAAAGTGGGTAATAGTTAATAAGGGGTTTTACGGTATGTGTGTGTCAATTACGTTTTTTTTTATTTGGTGTGGGGGGAAAGGGATTCATTAACGTAGCAATTTAAAACTCAAAGGGGGCTCGAGTGGCTATAGAGGGGGCTCAAGTGGCTCTGGAAAAGATTGTGTGGTGCGGCCTTAGAGAAAATAATGTGTTTCAATTGCCAATGGAGGGGAGGGGGCTTGAGCCCTCTAAAACCTTCCCTCCTTTTCCTACGTCACTGAAAGGATTGTGAACAATGGAATCGGTAATTTTTAAAAGGGGTCAACTCCATATGAAAACGATGTAAAATAACCCCTTTTCAAAATAGTCAATTCAATTAGAGATTACCCACCGCCTACGGTTACCCTATGCCACTGCATAGGCGCCCATACGAGTACTTCTAGGTGGGGGGGGGAGCGCTGAGAGAAAAATTATTACCTCCTTCTCAAAGCTATCGAGAATTTGAGTGAATGTACAAGATACCAAAACGCTACAAAAATAATTGATACTGCTTGACAATTAGTAATGAGCTAAAAAGTACCTTATTTTAAAATGTGACTGTAAAACTTTTGAAAGTAAATGCATAGCAGGTTCAAATTTTTAAACGGTTGGGGGGGGGGGCTGGAGCCCCCCTCTGCCCTCCCATATGAGCGCCCATGAGCCACTTGTATCTATCGAGATATTAATGGCTTCGGAAATAGTCCGATATCTTTATATATATCCGATATATACATACCTTTGTATATACCTGATATGTATATATCTGATATATACATATCTTTGTATATATCTGATATATACATATCTTTGTATATATCTGATATATACATATCTTTGTATATATCTGATATATACATATCTTTGTATATATCTGATATATACATATCTTTACATACATTCAACGTCTATCATTGGCATTACTTTCTATTTTAAGACAGAAGTACACCAGAAAATAAATATGATAGTTATTTTGCAGACGGTTAAGCGACGTTCGTATAATTGAGGTTCTACTGTATAAGGGTATATTATGGGACATGTTTAAAATTTGTGATATATATCATATTAAAACTAATAAATTATTGTTTTAATCTCGCATATTTTTTGCAAAATAATGCGTTGTATTATTTAATTAACTGTACCGAAATTGAAAAAAACATTGAAAACCCAGTTTTGACATTATTTCATAACGACACGCATTTTTCAAAGTGCATTTTTTTTTACACTTCATTATAGTTTTCATACCATTTCAGTTAAAAGTGGTATTAGGCCCTTTTCTTAAAATGGCTTACGAAAAACACTTCAGTTAAATATTTTGAAATTGTAAAAAACATTATCCATGAATGTGGGCTTTCTTACACATAGGTATTAAAGAAAAATGCGTATATTGTCTGGTATTATATAAGCAGTGGGTATTTTGATAGTTCACTGCACGCAATCGCACTATAGAAACAGTGCCACCGTAACGCCTTAGGGGTCACCGGGTTCTATCATTTTTGAGGACGCTTTTTTCTATACTAACTTTTAAATTTCTAAACTTTTGCAATAATCAAAATATAATCTACAGTAAATACAAACTTTGCCGATTTAGGGCCCCTGTCCGGCCCGGGGCGGATTTAGAAGTCATTCAAGGTGGGGGGGAGCGATCAATAACTTGATTTTTGGAAATGGTACCCCATTGGACCTTTACCTTGTACCTTTTCAATTTTATATTTTCATTCAAAGGGTGGGCGATCGCCCCCCCCCCCCCACAAATCCGTGCCTGAGTTGACCCAAGCGTTAAGACGGCATTGCCAATAATGCTTTAAAAACTTACCTTTCAAATATGCGGAAGGCACAATAACTGTAATTTGTAATATCCGAATCAAAAAATTTCGGCAAGTAGGAAAATTTTTAAAAATTGCGACGAATTGTGCACTTGCAACGCTCTAACGTACGACTGGAACTAGAAAGGAGGGTCGTTTTAAAAGTACAGCGAGCGCAACGGCCAAGATTTAGTGTTGCCAATAGAAGATCCCTTTTTCCCTACGATATCGTAAATTTCCTGTTTTATCTTTTTTTTTTCCCTATGAGTCACTAGTCTACTGTATGTGAATTTTTCAGTTTCATTGCAGATGATTAAACTTTGATGTATATGACTATAAACTACAAAATACTATAAATTGCTACATAATTATATCATAAACTATTAAAAAAAAAAAGAAGCACGAGGAATGGAATTGTAAAGAAAGCAAGTTTAAAGAATTAATTACAGTAGAATCCGAATTATTCGACATTCGCTCAATCGAAATAGTCTACTTCAGTTATCATAATAATTATTATTTTTTAATAGATACTCGTATTTGTTTTCTTGTATACTTCGACCTTAAAAGGGGAAACTAATACAAATAGGGCTGGTACCAGGCATACGATATAAAGTAAATGAATATCTTTGTATTTCAGACATATATGAAAATACCGGGTTGCTTCCAAAACAGATAATGTCTTAATTAAAACATGGATACATTTCTCACATTTTTATTGTCAACCTAATGGTTTAATAATATGTAAAATTAAACGCATTGTTTGGATTAATATTGTGGTTTCTTTATACTTTTACACAGAAAGCTGAATTTCTACAATATCTTAAATTTCCCTTATTCAAAATTGAGCCCGCCCCTCTTTATTTCGGATTCTACTGTATAGATAACGTAGTTTTTTCTTTTCTTTCTACACATAACTATAAATATCGTCTGCAGAATTCTTTCATATGTAATGTATGACTTTACTTTTTACTAAGCAAAGTTGTTTGTCTCAGATGTTGAGTCAAGTCTTCTTCTTCTCCTTCTTCTTCTTCTTCTTATTATTATTATTATTATTATTATTTTCCCTTCAATATA
>QLNU02014790.1:0-10538 GCA_006491805.2 Dysdera silvatica | reverse complement strand
CATGTTGTACAGGTTGAGGATACCGTCTCGTGAAAAAGTCGCTTCATCAGTAAATACATTTGCAGTTGACAATTCATTTCCAGTGGGCTCAAAAGGACAATTTTATGCATATTTCTCATAATGTGGTACACAGATCCGGATCAGAAAAGGGTCTTTGCTGTGTTATTAGGTGAATCACTTAAATTCTATATTGAAAAAATATTTTAATTGATGTAATTGGTTACGCAGCCGCGAGGTGGGCGTATACATTAAATTCACTTTCTTGCGAAACCGGTTCCGTTTCGGACATAGGTTCCATTGGCCGATACGTTTCATTTGTCCTCTACAACCCCTAGAAATTTGTCAACGACCTCCTGGGACACCCTGTATATAAGGGCAATTAAATGAATAATGATGCCAGATAAAATTCGCTATATGAAAGCTGCGCTTGATAGACTTCAGTTAACGAAAATGTGGATTTTTAGAGAACACTTTAAGGAAAAGTATATAGTGAGGACCAACACGTGTAAATAATTGACACGAGGGAGTCAAACGTTCGTTTAAAATTTTCCGAGAAAACATGGCGACGAAAAATTAGAATAAAACGCTAAAATCCTTCGAAGAATTTTCCCTGCAAATTTAGTTCCAAAAGCTTTTTCCATAGAGCAAAACATTAGATATCCCATGGACAGGCCCTAAATGTAATGGCACTCTGCCTAATCACATTACGCACATTCATTATGCAAACGCAAAGGATTGAAAAAATAGGCTGGATTTTTCTTTATTTTCACTACGCAATCCAAAGAATTCTGATTGCTGGAAAAAATAGGAAACTTTTTGATTGCACCATAAGAAAAAAAATCGACTTTTTGGAAATCTCTCCGAATCGCTGAGACTAATGAAGTGGTTTTTCAACTGTTGGGAAACCCAACTTCATGGACATGTGCCCGTTTGACAATTTGCAATTGATATATGGCCTCGGTTTCCGTGGTAATCATTCTCGACCCTATATCTCTCTCGTCGTTAGTCTCCGATAGCTTTGGCAAACAGATGACTGTGCTTTGCAAGCAATTTCAATCAAATAAAAGGAAAGCGAAAAAACACACATTTAGGGATGCGACACGTTCGCCGCACAGAGATAGAGCTATTTTTCGAAGCCAAAACTGAATGCAAAAGCATTTTATAAAACTTTTCTCTTGCCTATCTAAATCCTTTTACGACTTCGAAATCCATTCTGGTGTCTGAATGGCTCTGCATTAGTTTCTGTTATAGATTTCGCTCCCGACTTGTTGGCTTTTGAAGGAAAAGGCATATTTTTCCTGCGATAAAAATTGTGAATACTTTTATGAAGAAATAATTTTAAACAAACTCGTTTCAAACTAAAAGATAACATAAATGCATTATAGTAATATTAAATATATTTACTTATAATACTCTTAACAACATATTATAAAAATGTATATAAATCGAACACTACGCAGATTAAATCAAACAACAATGTCAATCAATCAACGTTTATTGGCGTAGTGATACCAACGCCGATGGTATGGCGTGATTAGATGGTGAAACGTTCGAAAGAAAATAAATATTTCTGCCTTCGGTGGGACCTGAACCCACGACCTTCCACTTGCCGGGCGGAGGCTCTACCCACTGAGCTACGAAGGACAATATATACTCTCTTTACGAACGTATATATATTGTTGCCAGTTATTTCGCAGAATGGTGTAGTACATGGACTACTATTTAAACCAAATTGCAAAGAGACTGGTATTAAATTGATCGAAATGCACGTTGCAGCATACAGGTATGTATTTATTTTATATAAATCGAACACTACGCAGATTAAATCAAACAACAATATAAATCAACGTTTATTGGCAAGAGATTGGATATTGTCGTTCGTAGCTCAGTAGGGAGAGCCTCCGCCCGGCAAGTGGAAGGTCGTGGGTTCAGGCCCCACCGAAGGCAGAAATATTTATTTTCTTTCGAACGTTTCACCATCTAATCACGCCATACGATCGGCGTCGGTATCACTACGCCAATAAATGATGGCGCTCGACAATTATTTAATGGTGTTCATTATAAACTCTCTGTGGCATTTTCGTCAATTAACTAATATGCATCTCTTCGTAATTTGGTTTAAAAAGTAGTCCATGTACTGCACCATTCTGCGAAATAACCGGCTTCAGTTGAGTCTTTATATACGTTCATAAGGGATTAGATATTATCGTTCGTAGCTTAGATGGTAGAGCTTCGGCCCGGCAAGTGCATGGTCGTGAGTTCAGGTCCCACCGAACGCAGAAATGTTTATTTTCTTTCGAATGTTTCAGCATCTAATCACGCCATAACATCGGCGCTGGTATCACTACGCCAATAAACGTTGATTTATATTGTTATTTAATTGCAAGAACCTCAATGAATTTTAGAATCATTTTGTTTTAAAATATGGAATAATACATAATTGATTATACAATAATTGATAATTTAATTACGTCGAATTGTGTCACGCTTTCTTAAGATTGACAGGTTCAAAGTCCACGTTTTCATAAAAACAGAAATTAAGGATGTTTCTTTTCTGAGCAAAATAACAATGCTTATTTCGTTGTAAGCTTTTCCCGTTGTAAAAATATGAATGACAGAAGGTATATTATGCATATATTATTGTTGTTTACATATTATTGTGCATGTATTGTTGTACAAATGATATTATGTATGTATTGTTGCATACACGATATTACGTACATATTTTTGTATAAACGACATTGCACATATACTGTTTACACACACGATAGATATTATGTATGCATTGTTGTATACACGATATTATGTACATATTGTTTTACACACTATATTATGCATGTATTTTTGTGCACTCGATATTGTGCATGTATTTTTGTACAATCGTTATTGTGCATGTGTTGTTGTACACAACATATATTACACATGTATTTACATTTACATACATATATTATATATGTATTTACATTTTCAAGAAGGGGCGAACGCTACTATTTGCCCCTCTCTGTACACCCCTGTATTCAGTCTCTGTATGAAGCAATTTCCCATGAGCATCTGGTCCCCTTCAACTACCATTGACAAACGCAAATCCCATTAAATCTTAACATTCTATTTCGATATTTCGCTTCAATCTCGAGGTGATGACAACCTCTCACTATCTTCAGATACCCTGCGTCGACAACGTTGCGCACGCGCAGGATTTCACTTCGCAAAATCCGGAGTTTTCCCGAATCGATTCCGGAAACCCTAGTAGCTAGCTCAACGGCTCGGAATCGCCAGAGAGAGAGAACCGAACAATAACATCAACAGTACCTTCCAAGATCCGTCATGTTTAACCTCGAAAATTCCCGCTTTTCCAGAAGCTCCCAAATGATCATCTCATATCAGCGGATTTCGCTCTCAACGTTCCTGATGCTCTCTCTGTTCCTGGCGTTAGTGACGGGGTTCTCGTCTACTTTTGATGCGTCGGGAGCGGACGTGGAGTCCACGGAATGCGAACTGACGACGAGTCGAACCCTCACCGTTATCAAAAGTGTCCGCTTCCCAGAAGCTTATGGGCCTAATGTAGACTGCCGCTACACAATCCGCCGAAGAGGTCCTACCGTATGTTCTGTGACCTTTCTCTTCAACGTTTTAGATTTGGAGCCCTCCCCTGACTGCGAAAGGGACTATATAAAATTCCATGATATCGGCGAAAAACTATGCGGATCTAAACCCGTTGGATTTTCTAGTAAGTGATGATTATACTGGTTATCATAGACTTAGGGTTTCCAAAATTATTGGGGGGGCTTGGGGCTCCAATAATTACCAAGTAATTTATTAAATATTAAGTAACATAATTAATTCATAATTAACCAATAATTTTTCATTAATTAATTAATTAATGCGTGTACGCAAACACATACTTTAGGACCTAGTTATAACAAGCTCGCATTTAGGGATGAAAATATAAACTTCGTTTAGCATAATAATTAAATACAGAATCCAATTTAATCGTGTGTAACAAAAAAATTTCTGAGACGTCTCATCCCTTTCAGAATATATTGTAATTATTATAAAGCGATAAATTAAATTGATAAATGAATATATATAGCAAAATTGTAGTATGATTGTGACATGTACCTTCTAATGTAATATACATAAATACACTACACTTAAGCATATATTAATTTAGACAAAGTTAAAGTAGAAAAGTAATATAACACTAGGTAGTCAAACCAAGTAAATTAAAATAGTAGAAACATCTTAGAATAAAAATTGACATTGTAGTAGTAAAAGGTGAAGAGGAGTAAAAGATTAAACAATACCAAGAATTTTGTTCTTTATCATATATATGTATATTCAAGAAAAATCTCTCTCTCTTTTTCTCTGAAACGCTCTATATAGATTTTGACCTTATAAAACCTGTCTTGATGGGAAAAAATTGTTTTGATCACATCTCTTTCAAAACTATAGATTCAAGCTCCTATCGAATTCTCTTTTATGTAGCTTTTTAACCGCATTAGAAAAAAAACCATCGGAACTCAATAAATTGTATCAAAGAAAATTAAAAAAATATATCATTCATCTATAATTCATATTATTTTTTATCTGTCTAATTACAATTAAAACAAAACTATTTATGTGATATGTATATACATATTTCTTTTAATTGATTAATTAAAATGATTAAATTTAAATGTATTGAAAAGCTAAAAATAAAATAAATAAATAAATAATACTTATTATGTACCTTTGAGCTTAATCTACAGAATGGGCAGCATAACAAAATAAATAGTAATTTACATAAAATATTTAAAAAATAATGATAGAAGAAATACAAATTTAAACAGAAATAACAGTCAACAATACACACACAAACAAGAATTAACCTTTTATGTATAATATACACTGGATAATAATAAGTAAGGCCTAGATTTCGTGCATAAAATTTAGCCCAAATAATATGCAAATATGCTCAAAATTATTGCAAAATATTCAAAAACATGCAGGTGCATAGAAATTTGAACCCTACTCATAAGTGATGTCTCGGAATGTATAAAATGACAATATACTGAAACAGTGCAAATGTTCTTGAAATTATTACATAATATGTACTAAAATACATAAAAAGTATCACTTTGTTACGTCCTTGAATATGATTATGCTCAAAATTAATACAAAATACACACAAAAATGTATGAAATACGTACGGAGATGTGTGGAAACAGAAATACGTACGGAGATGTGTGGAAATACGGCATCATAGACGTTGGCTTGGGCCCAAGTACGCCGACAGGGTGAAATTTAATGGGGGGGAGCAAAGGCCTTAAAAAATTGAAATTTTCTATCTCACCTTTTTAATTTTATTTTTGTTTTCAAAGAAAATCGAAATATGGGGGGAGGCAATGGCCCTCCCCCTTCCTATACCTGCCTAGGTCCATGGCTTGACCTAAAAAATATTACACTTGGTCTTGACTTGGAAAGTATTATGCATATTGAGAGATATCCCCACAAAAACATGAATACGAATAAAATTAGTTTTTCTAACTTTAATAATAACAAAAAATGTGTCCGAATTGGGGCCTTTCGAGTATTACGTAAGCATTTTTGGGCGAGGCGGGGTTGAGATACGCTTATTTTTTCTGACAACGAGGGGAGGGGAGTCTGAATGATGCTTAGGTAAGCCACAAAAAATAATAAAACTAATACAAAGTGACAATTGCACTGACTGAACTGCAATTCCTAGATGTACAACACACTGCGAGTGAAAGATATAAAATATAAAATACACGTAATCACATATAAATATTTAATTATTTAAACCAGTGGCTCTCATCCTTTTCTCGCTCGGGGACCCTTTCTGGGCTCCCCTTGGCCCCACTGACATTTTTAAATAATAATAAATGTATTATTTTTAATGAACTTATTTTATCAAATTGACTTATTTATTATACACCATTTGCTTACAACATAGGAAATATTAATAATAAATAATATAATATTAATAACAAAATAATTTATAATACCACAGAAATAGCTATATTAACAGTTTATTAAAACTTTTTTAAATGCGATATTGTTTGCTGTGATTACTCTGTATTTATGAAAAAGCATTTCATATTATAACAAACTTATAAATAAATGCTTAATATGTATTACAGTAAAATGTAAATATGTATTATAATTTTTATCACACGTTGCATTCTTTTTCAAAAACTTACACCAAAAAATTAGAGAACCGAAATCATACGTAAGCATGAAGGAAGAAGGGGGGGGGGTATAAAATGGTCAGAAATGTGCTTACGTAATACTTAAACGGCCCCATAGTAGAAATAACAACTAATTAAAAGATATGCCAATTATCGCAATTTTCAATTAAAAAAACATATAATACCTAAACTTACTTATCCACTTAACTAAATTACATATCAACTCAAGCTTCATTCTGCCCAATATCACAATTTCATCAAATGAGGCAATAACACAAAAAAGGTTATTGACTAAAGAAATCAAGATTTTATTCATCAGCAATTTTCAAAAATACTAAATCAAAGAAACCGAATTGTAAAATATGATTTATGTAGTATGTTACTTATTTCCTCCATTTCAAATCTAATCTCATAGGCGTACAGTTATAATAGCCCATGGGGCCCTGAGTCCCCAACAATTTAAAATAAATTACTATTTTACATACATTGTAGTATATAAATGTATATAGTATATGCTTGCCCCCCTAATAATTTTGGAAACTCAACTTCGTTGCTTAATTACCAGTCAATATTATTTTAATTCCCAAAATATAAATGTAACAGAAATATTAAGGAATAAATGTATGACTAAAAACTCTACACAAATTGAATAAACTTTCTATTCTATTCTTGTGGACATAGGCGTAGATTTACATGGGTTCTTTGGCCCCCGAACCCACCCAATAATTTAAAGTAAATTGTAATTTTACATATATTGTACTGTATAAATGTGTATAATGTGTGCTTCAGCCCCCACCCCAAAAAAAAAAGAACTCTGAGTTGATACTCGTGGCTACAATTTTTACCTCAGCTGCGTGAGAAAAATCTAACACGCTATTTATTTTTCTTAAATTTCACAAGACTTCTTCCAGATTTCCCACCATCTACGTATTTTTGTAATTGTATGATATCTCTGCACCTGTCGCCATTACGCATCCTCATTCGCTAGCCAGCTTTTTTCTAGTCAAAAACCCATTTCTTTGTGAGTGAGGAGTTCAGGATATACAATCGTACCAAACACCCCCATATGGTGCTTTTTCAGTTAAATGGTCAAAGCTATGTTAGTGACACCCTCGCGTCTGTATTGGGAGGGGAAGATGCCATAAACATTCACTTAAACCCTCAAAAGATCTAATAGCTTCCCTAGCTGTTGGTCAACAAGGGAGGGTCATAAAGTTGGGGGTGAAAACCGGATAGATGTTCAAGTAACAAGAACATAAAAATTTCTAAAATAATTCTTGAATGAAAATACACCAAAACAGTTCTCGCAAACTAAAATTCATTTTTTTTTTTTTTAATATTGTTAAATTATTGGGGGGCTCAAACCCCCTATCAAAATATAATGAGGGGCTCGGGACTCCATGGGTCCATACAACTCTACGCCTATGCGGACAATCAATTTCGAACGGCTCGGGGTCGTTTCCTGCCCCCATATCGGCGCCCACTGTAGCATCCAAATAGACAAAGTTGTGCTTCATCAAACGTAATTAGTTTTTCACTATGACTTCACTCCGCTAAACTACTCATAACATATTAAAACCCTCGTACACAACGTTCCTGCGTAATCAGTAACATTTTACTATGTGATACATGACATTGTCCAAATTTTCCATTGCCGATATCTTTTTCTATCAAACTTAGAATTTTTCGCAACCTCGAATTTCTTCCTTCCACCTCTATTCTTCCTTTCCATCTGCCATATTTATTCCCCCGTGCGCAGATATTCATTATTCATTCTCATTCGAAACACATTTGCTTGTTATTGCGTACCTCAAATACCCCATGGATCAGTTTAGTATCTTTACATTAACTCCTAGCTAAGGTTCAAAATTCTTCGCCCATCTCCGTTTTTAAGGAAATTTTATTTGCTGCTGTTTCCTCTTTATCGTTTTATACAGTGAGAGGCGAAAGTGTGTTCACACTGGAATGTTGACACTTCTCACCGGTATAACAAAAATCTATTAACAGAAGAATTTTTCAAATTTAATGAAATAAATACAAAACGTATGTCTTTATTTTTTGAAAGTTACAGACTTGTAACATAAATTGGTTTCATGTATTTAAACAAAATTTGAACCCCCTCCAGAATATGAAGGGCAAAATTAAGTTTACAAATAAATAAAACATCAAAAAAAGTAAAAGTCTAGTACTTGGTAGGGCCTCCCTTGGTCCACAGCATGCCACAGGGCCGTTGTGGCATGCTGTGGACCAAGTTAGTCATAACATTTGGTGGGATGTAGCTCCAAGCTTCCTGTAATGCAGTCTTGAATGCAGGGATGTTTGTGCGACATGATAATGACACACGATTGTCTAAAATCTCCCAAAGATGCTCAATGGGGTTCAAATCAGGTGACTGAGATGGCCATTCGAGCACCTTTATTGGAGGCAAAATAAGCAACTAAAATACGAGATTTATGTTTGGGGTCATTGTCTTGTTGGAAAGACCAACCCCTTTTCAATCCCAACTTCACCTTGGATAGAGTCAAATTTGATTCCAAAATCTCCTTATACTTGTGGGTGTTCATAAGGCCATCAATGAATACCAGATTTCCTGTTGCATTGTTGGCAAAACAACCCCAAACCATAACTGATGATGGGTGTTTGATTGTTGGCTGCAAATTCTTGACATTAAACGCTGTTCCATCTTTTCTAAACACTATTTTCTTCTGTTGTTTTAAAGGTTCAAACTTATTTTCATCTCTCCACATCACATTTTCCCAAAATTTGAGCGGCTTATTGTTGATTGTAAATGTTGATTGCAAATTCTAAATGCCTTCGTTTATTTTTGGAAGAGATATAAGGTTTCTTACGTGAAATTCTTTCTTTATATCCCACCTTGTTTAACACCCTTGAAATTTGTCTCCGTGATATTGTCTTTTTGAATTGATCTTGAAATGTTTCTTGAATTTCCCTTCTTGATGTAAATGGATTTTTGTTTATGATTCTCATAATCGTCTTGCGCTCCCTTTCTGTGAACTTTGGTTTTCTATCTGTCCTTTGGGCGCTTACAACATGTCCATTGGTTTCATATCTTTTCACTATTTTCTGAGCTCCCATTGCACTTATTTCGTACTTTTCTTCTAACTATCTGTAGGATAATTTGCCATCCAATCTGTCTTTAATTAACGCTGTTCTTTCAATCACTGATAATTCCGATGTTTTCACCATTTTCACTCTACCCTTTATCAGCCCATGACTTACACATTCTCATGAATCGTTGATTATGTAAATTAGATTATATTCAAATTACATGCACACAGGAATTTGTTTTTAATTTCACTTTTTTTGATGTTTTATTTACTTGTAAACTTAATTTTTCCCTTCATATTCTGGAGGGAGTTCAAATTTTGCTTAAATACATAAAACCAACTTGGGTTACAAGTCTGTAACTTTTAAAAAATAAAGACATATAAATTGTACCGAACTTATTCCATTAAATTCGAAAAATTCTACTGTTAATAGTTTTTTTTGTTATACGGGTGAGAAGTGTCAATATTCCAGTGTAAACATACTTTCGCCCCCCACTATATATACTGGCATTTTTTCCTTCCCCATTTCTTCATAATTATTTAGCCTTTCCTTCCTTTTACTGTTTTTACTTTATCAAGTTTGCCTGCACTTCGAAATTCCCAATTCTGGTCAATAAATCGCCAAAACATATAGATATATCGATATTCATATTTTATGCGAAAATCGTTTCAATCTATAACCAAATAAAACCTTTCTTGTAGTTAGCACAATTCTTGGTTACAAGAATATCCTGCTTCCACATCTCTAGTTCATTCCAGAAAATGTAGAATTATATGAATGTTTATAAACCAAATATATGGAACTCGATTTTCGATTTTAATACGAGGTCTCTTCGTTCTGCTGAGTACTCTGTTTCAAGACTGAAAACAATCTTTTTCATTCTCTTCGTGAAACAAGTAATGATTGTCATAGCAAAGCTGTTTAATCTCAGCATTTAACACAATGATGCTTAATCATAGAAATATATTGTATTAGATTTAATACAAATCTGATTGACACACTGTATCCAGTACGATGCTGAATTTGCAGGCTAATTCTTTTAGATTTCACTATTTATTTTGTTTTACTCTAGAGGGGCAGAATAGAGGGAATCTTCTCGTGGGGTGAATCGCGAGAGGCCATTCCCATCCTTTTATTTGAAGCAACTTGCTCTATATTTTACCAAACTTTATTTTTCTTCCACTAAGTTGCCTTTAATTTCAAATTTTACCTTTTCTTACCCAAATCCATTTTTTTTCATTCCCGCCAAGATATTTTCTGTGGTCATCTTCATCTTTGGTG
>QLNU02014789.1:0-11911 GCA_006491805.2 Dysdera silvatica | reverse complement strand
TTTTATCGAACATTTAATAGTTGGGTTAAAATTCTAGAAGGAGAATTACGCTCGAGCAGCTAAAATATTCCGTGATTATGATAGGATAAGCCACTGTGCATGTTATCTTGTATCGTAGAATAGGCCCGCAGTCGCGAAAGCCATGTAGTGGAAAATGATACTTAAGTGTCCGACAATTCCTCAGAGTTGGCTCACCTGTCTATCCTGCATTATGGTGTGGAGATTGCAAGAATCATGGCCAAGTGTGATTGTGTACAAAATTGTTGGAAAAGTTGGCCGAACAAGCGACACTGTATTTCCAGAAATGGTTGGTATAAAAACCAATAAGAGGAAGAACGAAAGGAATTGACTCCATAAGTGAAACTGAAGAATGCAGCAGAGGTTAACAGTCCCTGAAGAGAAATCATGGACAAGGGAGTATTAATGATGATAACGATGCAAAATTATTGATGATTGCTTTTATTAATGATGCATGCGATTTTCTGGAGAAGTTACTTTCAGATCGTTCGCTAACAAACTTGAAAAGTTAATACTATATCTACGTCATTAGTGTGATGTAACGTATCTCAAGTTTCTCGATGTATATTTTAGTTCTTGCTGTGCTTGAACTTGAGATTGGTGTATATTTTACCAATATCCAACACCCCAATATAAACTTTACGTTTAATCTACACATGGAAAATGGTTGAATTAAATGGCCATTTGAGTATTGTCCTTTTTTTGCTTATCGGTAGCGGAGAAAACTGGTGATTGTTACAGGGGAAACACTCTGCTAGTCTTCTAAAGATGGATTGCACTATTCGGCACGCAAGGGCTGGAGATATAGACTAACATGATGCTTGTGACTGCTTTGAAACTTCGTATATGTGTAAAGTTTGAGAAATAAACTTTTCCAATATTTAATTTCAGATTATTCCGAAGCCAACACCCGAAGTTACAGAATTACAGCGAGTTCATGAGACGAAAGTGGAACATGAAAAAATTACAAATGACTCTGGTTCAACAACAGAGGTAAAGTTGTGAAACAAAATTATTAATGGTCAAGACACAAAGCATTAATTATTACACTTTGTGTGTTGACCATTATTTGGCAATTGTGTTATCCCTGTGAAGGGTAATAATATCTTACAACTTAATATACGGAGAAAAAAAGGGCTTGTTCTTGTTCTCATTCATCTAGTATGTCAAGACACCGCGAGCTCAACGCGGAGACCCTGGTTCGAATCTGGCATGAGGACGGTGTCTCTTTTTCTCCTAAACAAAAATCTCTAGTTTGAGCTAATAATACGTGGGTGTCAAATTTATTAGTAATAAAGTTAATTATTTTACCTAGCTATTAAAGTTACAATCAGACAAGAACAGCTAAAATTCCTATTTGTTTCCAGTCCCATTATTTCAAATTTAGTGGTTAAAAAACAAGATAACTACTACAGCACTTTGGGACGTTTGCTACTCAATACCCGTTATTAGAAGTAATAAAGCAAAAGAGCATGGCTAGCTAGGATATACATTTAAAAAGAAACCGAACGATCTTCTCATACAAGCCCTAGGCTGAAACTGAAAGGAAGAAAATCATACCAAGAAAAACACAGGAAATGAAATGAAATAAGAGGAGAAAACATAAGCAAGTATCGACGACACGGGCGCCATTAGAGGGGGGGGGACAGGGGAAACCTGCCCCCCAGTGTTAGTATTAAGGTTAAAGGAAGAGAAATAATTATAAATCCGTTTTCTGACCTACGCATAATGGTTTTAGACTAGTTAATCCCGCACATGTTCTTAATTGTTCAGTAAGTTACATATGAACACTCGCCATATTTAAGTTTACATAATTGTCAGTTCGAACTTGGAGGAGGATTGTGCAAGGGTTTCATTGGGAAGGGTGGCCGCCGGAGGCGGCGCTGTAATCCCAGACAGGACGCTTGAACAGCGTACAGTTCGAACCTGAATTTTCCTGGTCTAGAGTTTTGCAGCCAATAAAAATATTTGTATCTTCACAGTAATGTAAGTTTATAATGCACAAGCGCTAATTTTCTATTGGTCTATGAACTGCCATATTCCTTTTATCACTAGATTAGATGTAGTTTGAAATTATAAGTATTGTCTTTGCTTTTTAGAAAACCCAGTATACACAAATTACAGAAAGCATGCGAATACAAGAAGGCAAAGGCCCAATTGCAGAACCGTTCGATTCTTCTAAGCAGGTTAGTTTCTAGCAATAGTAATAAAAGAATGGTTTTGTAACTTATGATGACAGTTAATTTATAGCAGTGTTTCTCCAAGTGTGTTTCACAGAACGTAGATTCCATAAGCAGTTTGTAAAACATCATCGAACTTTCCAAGGAAACCTGTAAATTCTGCAATTTTTCCCCAATGACAAAAAGCCTTAGGTAAAATTGACCGTGAGTAATACCTCGCAACCGTAGAAAAGTATTGCCTACCTTTTATATACTGATTTATTTTATTTATTTATTTATTTCTAAGCAGTGATAAGCAAGCATCCTTTAGGGTTTTCTTAAAACTTAAGTAATATTTATTGAGGGATTCCTTGTCCAAACATGTTTATGGGCGGCCATATTAGTACTTCTGGGGGGGTGGGGCTGAGAAAAATTATTACCTCCTCTTCAAAGCTGTCGAGAATTTTAGTGAATGTACAAGATACCAAAATGCTACAAAAATAATTGATACTGCTTGACAATTAGTAATGAGCTAAAAAGTACCTTATTTTAAAATGTGACTGTAATTTTTTTTAAAATAAATACATAGCAGAATTGGGGAAATCATATTTTTGAACGGCTAGGGAGTTCTCGAGTCCCCCTGTATCCCATATGGGCGCCCATAGACATGTAGTAAGAAAAGGGTTCCGTGGTTAGACATATGGTAAGAAAGGGGTTCCGTGGTTAGACATATGGTAAGAAAAGGGTTCCATGTACTAAAAAGTTTGAGAACCATATGATTTATTGGATAGAGAAGATACATGTGCCTCGATATCAGTTTATCAAGAGTTCATCAAAGCCCGTGATTCAGTTTTGAAGAAGCCTTGGAAAGTCCATTTCCTTTGAGACGTTTTTGGGAAGACCATTTCCTTTGAGAGGTCCACTTCCTACACAAGTGGCATAAATTACATTAATTTTCCGGGCGTCTGTAACAAGGAGTGCCGATAAATTTTCGGCTCCTGGTACCAAGAAAACCTCTTAACTTCTCATTTTTACCACCTTCATACGTGAAGATGATGAAAATAGGCGCAAAATGACACTTGCTGTCCTTGCACCATAAAAATACAAACAAACAAATGATAAAAATATACCACTTATTAGAATTTCATGAGTCGCTGGGTCTACCGAAGTGTTTGCCATCAATCTGGATTTATAAAATACAACATACTTAAATTGAGTTACTACAATTTAAAAAATAATACAAAACTATTGTTAAGTAATAAAATTTAAGACGTTTAATATTATCTATCTACTCGAGAACTTCGCCTGCAGTTTAAAAGTTTCTGACAAGTGTACTACATCTGTACATATCATCATTAATACGCTATACAACAATTCTTTGTTTTCATGGCAAACGATGAACGCAGCTTTGGTGGCGAGAGGTGTTCTCGTGGTAGTTAGAGAGTACATAGATAATCCTAAAATTACTAAATTTTAGTCTAACCGTCTGCTTTATTATCCTTTTTATTTCTTTGCTTTTCTCGCTTTAGCATACAGTATTTCCTACTTTTACGGAATTAAAGACCTCTGTGGACACGTCTCCGACGGCTGACGTGAAGCGTCACGAAATTCATATCTTATCTCCAAAAGCAAGTGTGCGATATTTTGTTCTTCCCTTGTATACTTTCTATTTCTTTCTGTATCTCCCTTCCCTGTCTACTCTATGCTTCATTTTCTTGTCTAAATATGAAAAATTAAATTATTAGATAAATAGTTTTCTGTTATTAATTTAAACTTACAGCAATAAAATCCGACCATTCTTGTAGTTATGGAATCTGTATCCCTTCGAGAAGGAGAGAGAGAGAGAGAGAGAGAGAAAACCTTTTCGTAGTCTCCTTTTGATGTCCTTTTTCGCCTATATGCTGCTTTATAAAAATTGTTATATATATTAAAAGCGAATAAAATATATTATTACTATTATGTTCAGTTGAAAATATATATTAAGTCAAACCTCGTTAAGACGAACACGAAAGGGAACAGAAGATCTGTTCGTATTAACAGTATTTCGTATTATTTATAAAGGATGAGGGGTCGTATTAGTATGTTATTTATCCCATCTCTGGTTACCATATATACACTAGGCTAGTATACTATATATGTTATCGATGTATTATTTATTTTATTATATTTGATCAGTATTTTATATCATACACATTTTGTAACAAAACGATAGTATATGTCTACGTACCTTTAACGTGGATGTTATGTGTAGTAGTTGGATTCGAATAATCCGTGTTTTAATATAGGAGGTGTTGAAAACAACAGAAATGAAATTTTTGAGTTAAGTCCATGGAAGTACCCTCTGGGGTTGCCTTGTTGCCTGCAACACTGGTATATGACCATAGTGTAATTGCTGCAGGATAGCACCACATTACTGTTGGCAACACGAAACTGGATGGATCGATTGAACGCAAATCCTTTCATATCTCATTTTAAGTAAAAATGGACTTGTACCATTGTTGTTTTGAAGGCATCATTTTATGATTACATATTATGATTTGGCAACTATTTATTTGTTCCAGATTACATACTGTGCCAATTTTTTTTTTTTAAATTTTAGTAGTACACTCATAAAATTCGGTAATTGCAGAATGTTTTCGCTTTCTGTCGGCACAATGTCGCTAAAAATCATCAAGTTTGTTCAAAGTTTCCAAAGTAGAACCAAAATCTGCCTCTTGCATTATGAAAACACAGTTTGCAACGCAGATAATTGTCTGCAATTGTCAATTTTCAATACATTGTCTATGCAGATAATTGAATACGCGGATAATTGTCTAACGACCAACACAATGCAGAAGATTTGGAGAAAATGCACAAGTATGACTCCTCCAGGCCTGAAAAAAGAAATAAGTAAATGTATACATGTAGACAACTCCCCCACCACGTCTTAGTCTTTTTCTCTCATCATTTCTGACCAATTAATATTTCTTCCGTTTTGGTTTGAATAAATTCATGTTATTTATCATTTTGTATACATCTGGTAGTGAGTTTTAGAGTTTCACTCCCTTGTAACTTATGTTGTCTCTGTTCAAGTCAAGTCTAATTCTTGGCAAATTTAATTTTCTGCTTTCTCTTAATCCCATATACACCTGCCTTTATTGTATATCTATATTTTCCGTATGTCTTTGTTCTATTATTCTTGGTACATTTTGATTAACACACATGTTTATGCATTATGTCCACAGTAAGTATACCATGAGATTTAGCTAGTGTCTTCTAATTTATAGTCCCACTCCTATATACTGTTCTTATCGTTCTTTTTTGTAGTGATTCTATCATTTTTAAGTTTATTTTTCCCAATTTCCCCAGGCGCTATTGCAATACATTAAATAGCTGTTAATCTATGAGTGATGTAATTTGATCCTCAACTGTTAATATGTTAAATATATGAAATTAGACATAATGTAAGAAACATAATGCAACATAAATAAGATGGAACGGGATTAGGATGTTCTCTCGCACTGGGCTTAAAGGTTGGGTTAATTGTTTACCAGTGGCAGATTCACCAATACGCTAAACTGGCTGAAGCTTTCAGCGGCAAATTTTCCATGAAAAGTTTTGCTGCTGAGAAGTTTGCCAAAGTGGGGCTGAAGTTTTTATTCGCCAACTGAATCATTCGCTTTTAATTGTTTTATTCAGAGGCGTAACTATGTAATGGCAAAGGGAGAGCTACCATGGGTGTCACTTCGAGAGAGACTCAAAGAGGGCCAAATTCGCGAATATTTGCGAAAAAGAGGATTTTAAATAACCGCCAGAGTCGTCAAATTCAGAATTTGATAAAAAAAAACAAAATATGTTTCGCCTTTAGTAGGTTTGGTGAGATTAAGCGGCAAAATATACCATAGCCTGCAGACGGCAAAATCGTAAATCCACCTGTGTTGGTTACAACGTTGTTTTGGTGCCCTTTGCACGTCTTAGGATTAGGTTTTATAGAAAAAAAAACCTTCCTTTGTTCTCCGATTGCTGACGTCATAGCAAAACTGGCGTCCCGAGCGACTACCCAACTACGCCATGTCTTAATCCGATATTGGATACGAGACATCAAGATTACAGAACTGAAAATTTGACCCTCCTCAATTAATAATGTATACAGATGGCCCAACGGCCACAATTATCATTTATAACCCAATGTAATGAATTCAAATTTGATTAAAATGTACTTTGTTTCTGAGGTTACGTTGTTTGTATGTTGTTGTACCTCGTTTTAGGTAAGTGGTAGTGGAACTTTAAAACGTCAGACTCAAAAGTAAAAATAATATATTAATATGAAATATATAACATATAATTTCTATTCAAATTTTTTTTAACGAATGAATGTGTCATTAATTAATCAATATTTTATTTTTACTAAGATTTTTATTGTTTGTGCGTTTAATGTTTATTTTTCTAATATTAATGCAGGAGCCAGAAGTTGAAGATATTTCCGAATCCGAGAAAACTGAAGAAGAAAAAGAAGATGCAATTGTAAAAATCCAAGCCGGGGTTCGAGGCTATCTGACGCGAAAAGCTTTGAAAGAAAGATCTGTGACTCCAGAACCTCCTCCACGCCCTGTTTCCGAGGATATAGTTGAAAAGGGTATCATTACGCCTACTAAATTACAAAAATTAATTAATTTATCCTTTTAATCTTCACTGTAATCTGTAAAGGTTCACTATACCTTACTGCAATTTATAGTTTGTCTTATGATTAAACCTTATAATCACTTTCGATTAGAATAATTTAATCATTTAATATTATACATACTATCCTATATAATTAAAATCTTGGTCAATTATGTGTTGGAGTGTGGAAGCATTTAGAATTTTAGACAATACTTTCCCGCCTAATATATAGCGTATAAAATTTATTATTATTTGAAAACCAATAGTAACTCACATGAACCTCAAGCACAAATTAAATATTTTTCGTTCGATTTGTATCTTCCAGAATCTTCTAAAGCGGTTCAAGCGACTTCCCCAACTGAGTTAAAGAAGGAAAGTTCGACTGTATCACCCCTTGCTCAACCCACAACCCAAGCGAGCGATGAAGAGCAAGAAGAAGAAGAGTCTGCTGAGGCCGAAGAGGCAGCTACAAAGATACAAGCGGCATTTCGTGGTTACAAAGTTCGAAAACAAGGAAGACCTGATCCACCTGCTCGAAAAAACAATCAACAAATTGTTGTTGATTTGGACGAAGATGAAGAAGAGGAAGAAGAAGAGGAGGAAGAAGATGAGTCGGATGAAGGCACTGTGTCTGAAAGCGATGAGTGAGAAGCATAAAACATTTTGCAAGTTTATCTTGACAGAACTCATGAACTAATCAATCACGAAACCCGGATCTTTTAATAATTCCATTACTACTTAGACATGAAGTTTTATCAAAAAACGAGTATGAAGTGAGCGATACGAAAGAAAATGAAAAATCTTTGCCCTTTGCAATCTTATCACTAGCCATTTTAGACATTGTATTTCATTTTAGCTAGGCTTGAGTCCGGGCATATTAAACAAAGGGTTTCATATAATCATGTAAACTTAAAATTGGGCAATTTGAACTACCATATTCAACACCATCGAGCAAAATAGCACGATAGATTGATATGTATAGGAGTTGACTGCATGATCATGACAACGAAAAAAGGAAAATGTACATAATATTCACGTTGTGATTCGATAAATGGTTTGTTGTCTTTTTGTATGAATTTCGTCGCGTTTTGTGCATTGTTTTATGATATGTGGTGCTTTGACAAGAAATGGAAAATGGAGATGGAAAGGAAATCCAGAAAAACACAAAAATATTTTATTACGGAAAAGAATAACTAGTAAAAAAAATATCGCCAGCTTCATACTCGTTTTTTCCAAATGCTTTAAATACATAAAAAAAAAACTTCCTTTTATTAAATGTCTTTCTTGTGAAATTTCAACTAAATTTGGATATAAATTGTTAGAAATAGTCGTATGACATAGAAAAATATTTGAATTTATTAATAATAAGTTCATATTAGGATTTAGGCGTTTAAGTTTTTCTATTCTTTGGATGTAGCCCAGTTAATACTAAATATAAAATTACTGTTATTTATATTGTAAATTTTTAATACAGAAATATACATTTTTTAAAATTATTGATATAAAAAATATTCAGTTTTTATACTGCTAATAAATAAACTAATAAATGAAAGAACATATATCGATTATATATTAATACATATCGACACATTAATCGAGTTTTCGATTCGATTAATCAATATAATAATCGTGGGTTTTTTTAATGTTAATAAAAAAGAGCACGGTTTTTATTGCCAATGAAGATAGAAGAAACAAAAAAAAAATAAAAAGTTAATCGTAATAAATTTTCAATTGACAGTCTTACTTTTAAAAATAACGCATTATAATTCAATACATCTTTTGTTGCATTGTAAAACTAATACTTTGCGAAAAGAATCTTTTCATTTTTAGTTTCTAATTTGATTATGTATATTGTAGCTACTAAACAACAAGAAGATAAGATTCGGGGTTTTTCCTGTATGTATTTTTTGTGTATTTCTATGTAGACATTCTAAACTCTGTGATGATTAAAAAAATGCGATTTTTCCCTCTAAGAAAGTATGATTATTGTCAAACACACTTTGAATAATTATTAATAATTGACGATTAATAACAAAATGTACGAATCGTGTATAGTAGTGGTAAAGGGATGGCGAAAAGCATGGTCCATTCGAATTAATATTACTGTTTCTATGACTCAAGTACAGAAAATATCATGCTTCGGCGAGATCTACAGTTTTTCAAGAAATTCGTACCTTTGCTTTATAGCAGAGGAGCTAAACTCTGGACTATGGTGGAAAGAAAAACGGGGTTTCAGTCCACGGTACCATTGAAAGTTGAACCGAATAAATGCTACGATAGATAAGTTCATTATTATTACCCTATTATACGACAATGGACTTGCATTTTTCAGAGGAATCCGTCTCTTAGGTCTAGGATACCAACCCTCAGACTACAATGAGCAGTTAGTCAGCAAGCTTTTTTTTTTTCCCCCATGAAGCCCAAACCCAGATTAACGGCATGCAGGGGAACACGTTACTTCTGCGCTGCCCCAGAGCTGTTAGCATAAATTAGAGCACCATTTAAGGGCGTCGTTAAGGCAAATTACAGGAGGCTTTTTTTTTTTTTGCCGATGTTAACCCGAAGCAAATAACCACTTTGACCTTTTAATGTATTAAGAACATCGCATATATTTCAATTTTAGGGGCGAGCAACTTACCCCCTGCCCTCCCCAAACGACGCCCATTGCACAATTATAGGCTTTATATAACGATCCTATGAATTGGCTGTACTACTTTGTATTTGATTCCAGACAAGTGAATATATATATGTAGGACCTGCTTTAAGACGACTTGTCCGATGCAGTTAAATCCGGCCCTGCGCTTTGTTGAAGGGTAACTTTACATATATTACAAAATTATAATATGATTATGACATGCAGTAACTTCTAATATACTATACATAAATACACAACACATGCATGTATATTTACTTGGACAAAGTTAAAGTAGTAAAAACCATATAAATTAAGGTAGTAAAAACCGTTTAAACTAAAAAACTAAAATTATAGTAGTAAAAAGTGGGGAAGAGGTACAAATGAAAGATTTATCAATATCAAGCATTTTGTTCCTCATCAAGGGCCCAACAAAATCCCTATTACTCGACCACAATAATTGAGTTGTGTGATTAGCACTGAATGAACCAATATCAATCAAAAACGTGGTTAAAGATAGTATAAAGCCAGAATATAACTAGTTTAAAAATATTATTTAATTAATTTTGAAGGATCATTGCAGTAAAACTAAGAACAATCTCAATTGTTGTAAGCGGTCCAAAAGCAAACTTACAACAAGTAGACAGAGCTATGAAAGTGATTAAAATGTAGAAGTAAAAATTAATAAGGGAGTTAAAAATAAAGAAGCAAGAAAATTATTAAGGACAGATAAGAAGTTGGTAAAAGCGCGTTTCCCTAGATGCACCTATTTTGCGGTGCAACAATGGAAAATGTCGTGAACTGTCACAAGCAATAGAAAACCAATGGAAGTGTTTTCCTAGAAGGTGCAGAACTCTTCCATTGGTTTTATTGTCTGAGTTTCATCTCTGCGTTTTATATTGCTAAAACACAAAATATGAGCATCTAAGAAAACTCGCGTTATGTGTGTCTATATACATACATACATATATATATATATATATATATATAAAAGTTTTCCTCGCCCATTCTTGGCGGTAACAGGCTTTGGGACGGGCAGAGCGCCATGTTCCCAAGCCTCTTTTTACATCACTTCTTAATGTGCCATGTCTAGAAACTTCCTGACAATGTGACACGTGTTTAGGATTGTGGCTTTTTGTATTTCAATGTAGGTGTTTGGGTCAATGTTGAGTATCTCCAAATTCGTCGCAAGCGTTTTTGGTACTATCCCTGTTGCTGAGATGACTAACGGGATGATGAAGATCTTTTCCATACCCCATATATCTCGTACTTCATGTCTGAGATCTTGGTACTTGGTGATTTTCGTTGTGTAGGTTGTCTGTATGTTATTGGTGTTGGGTACTGCTATGTCGATTAAGTACGTGGTCTTATTCGATTTATCGACGAGGGTTATGTCAGGACGGTTATGTGGGACTGTCTTGTCTGTTATGATTGCTCTATCCCAGTAAAGCTTGTGTGTTTCGTTCTCATGCACGGTCTCTGGCTCATATTTGTAGTACGGGCATTTTTCTGTCAGAAAGCCAGCATTCGCTGCCAATTTCTGGTGGACTATTTTCGCTACTTGATCGTGTCTATGTTTGTAGTCTGACTGCGCAAGGATCTTGCATCCTGCCATCACGTGTTGGATTGTCTCCGATGCCGCATGACAGTGTCTGCATTTGTCGCTTTCTATGTCTTTTCTCTGGATGAATTTCTGATTGTTCCTTGTTGCGATCACTTGGTCTTGGATGGCTAGCATGAATCCTTCTGTCTCTGGCTGGAGAGTGCCTTTGGCCAGCCAAGAATTTGATGCCTTTTTGTCAACGTGTGGTTGTTGCAGGTCATTATAGTGCCTGCCATGTAATGGTTTTCCGGCCCAAGTTCTTAGTTTCTGTTCATTGGCTGTTTCGAGGACACGCTCTTCGGTACTACACAGGTTTAGTGGCGTGTAATTTGCATCTGCTTGTATTATGGCTTGGATGAGTGGCGATCGGGGACTCTTCAACTGGAAGTATTGCCTCATGCTCTGGATCTGCTTGTCATGTAAGTCTTTGAGGTCCGCTTGTCCGCGTCCTCCTTCTTCCAGGGGTAGTGTTTGCCGTTCAATTGCCGTTGCAGGGTGTAGTTGTCCAGCTCTTCTCTGGATGGTTCTCATTTTCCGCTGGAGTTGTTCTAATTCAGTGTTGGACCATTTGATGATCCCGAAGGAGTAGGTGAGCACTGGTACCGCATATGCGTTAATGGCTTGCGTGGTGTTCTTCCCGCTCAGTTTCGTCTTCTAATCTTCTAAAGTCTTTCTTGGAGATGCTTGCGACTATATCCATTAGATTATTTATAGACAGACTATTTAGATGAGCTTGATTATTTATAGAAATACCATTTATATCAGCTATATTATTTATAGAAAGACTATTTATATCACCTTGATTATTTATAGAAATCTACTTACTGTCCTTGCGCATTTTTGTCCTTGTCCTTCTTC
>QLNU02014788.1:0-10992 GCA_006491805.2 Dysdera silvatica | reverse complement strand
TGGAAAATAGGGGGGAAATTGGGAAGGGTGGCCTCCGAAGGCGGCGCTGTATTTCGAGATTTTCCCATGACAAACCTTCCTAAGTAATCCCGGCTAACTAACCGTAACCAACACATAGAAACACTAAAAAGGTATTACCTCTACCTATTTGTTGCCTACTTTTATGTTTATATCCTAACAGTGATAAATGATAGCCCTTTAAATTCTCCTTAAATATTATTTATGGAAGAATTCGGGTGCTAAATACGCTTGTGGCGAATCCACGTGGGGGGCGATAGAAAAATTTCCCCTCTCAAATCGATGGAAATCGGTTACAACGAGAATCGATTACAACGACCAACCGCACATAACGATGGAATGCTTAAAAATAGTTTGATGTCCTATTTTATTTTTTCAAATTACTCGTTAAATCCGGGGTCTGAAAAAAGACGTTCGCTGAAAGCGGTTAAATTATATTGCACTTAATCATTATCCCAGATAAAATCCATATTTTCCTAGTTATATTCGGAAACTAGCTAAATGCTTGTTTGCTTTTTGGTTTTACGGCTCAAAGACTACAGTGGTCATGCTGCGCCGGGACCTACTGTTTTCCGAGGAATCCGAACCTCTTAAGGCCTAGGGAACCAAACCCCGGACTACAGTGAGCAGTGCGATCTTTATGAGATCTCTGAGTAAGCGTTCTTTTTGCACTGCTGGGAGTCGAACCCGGATTAGCCGCGCAATAGGAGAACGCGTTACCACACTGCGCCACCGCAGGGCCTAGTTAAATGCGAGTTGATTATACATGGGTGCATTTTACATCCCCCACCAAATCCCACTCTGGATCCGCCCCTGGATACACGGTAAAAAAGGATCACGCAAGACTAAGAGTTTGAGAACCACTGGTCTAGGTACAAATGCCTAAAATCCAGGGCTGTAGCCAAGACGGGGTCAGCAGGGGCCTGGCCCCATGTTTGCGCCCCAGTTGTCCTATCAAACTATTTATACATACAGAACAATCCCAGGGTGCCCTGTGCTCCATATACCCTTTGCCTTGCCCAGTTGCTCCTTCATTCTGGATACAGGCCTGCTAGAACGCAACCCCCGGACTACACTGACGGTCTGTATGTACATTTTTTACATTCAAAAGCACGAACCGAAATTACTTTTAATTTTGAACGGAAAAAGAAAAACGTGCGAAAATCAAATTAGAAAATATCGCGTTTTTGAAATCGAACAACGTTAAAATAATTTAGTTGAATGTCGAGTAAGAATGTAAAAAGTACTGATTTCCCCTTCCTAAAAAAGCCTGGAATACAGTTTAAAGTATGCAACGCATGTACGCGTATAAAGCATGTATATACTGAATGAGTCAATACATGAACAATACATGGAGAATGAATGAACAACACATGGAGAATGAATGGATGAATGACTGAACAACACATGGAGAATGAATGGATGAATGACTGAACAATACATGGAGAATAAATGGCTGAATGAATGAACAACACATGGAGAATGAATGGATGAACATCATATGGAGAATGAATGAATAACACATGGGGAATGAATGAATGATTGAATGATGAGTGCAATGGTTTCGAATGGAGGGCTATGAGACCCGAATTTGAATCTACAATACAACCCCTTTTGGACCACCGGAGATTTTTAAAACCCATCACGTTCCATCACCATCGGCTGGAAGCCGGCTTTCCTTTTCACCCGAGTCTCTTTATTTTTATGTTTTTTCTTCTTGGGTACTTTTACCAGCATACCAGACATACTTTTGCCCACTCGGCAAGACACTACGAGAACCACTTTTTTTAAGCCAGGTTCGTCCGTCAGCTGTTCCTCGAACAGCTTTTCATGCTGCATTTGCCGCATAACGTCCCGCAACCCTTTTCGGTGGCTTGAACCGCGCGCCATCGGGAAAAGATAAAGAGACTGAATTCATATGATATATCAAAAGACGAATGGCGTGCTTGTTTAATCAAGACCAACACGTTTAGCCAACGAAATCTACAATATAGAAACCAGTAAATGATTTTATTAATATATAATAGATTATTACAGAATCTGTGGCAATGATGCTTATATACCTTATACAGTAGCAATCGATATTCATTCATTCATTCATTCTTTCCTTCCTTTCTTTCTTTTTCCGACTCCTTAGCTTAGAAGCTAAATTGAAAACTTTGCGCCCTCGCCCTATTATTTACATAAATGTAAGTTTCGTCCACGTTCTCAATGTGATTAAATCACATTGGGAACGTGGACGACTGTGCGATTCAACCTTTAGGACTCGTTAAAAGACTTTATAAAAAGTCAGCGATTTTGAATCACTTTGATTCATTCTCGGAATAAGATTCAGAATGACAATTCTTTTAGGGGAATGATTCATCGTTCTCGTTAGCTTTGAGATCTACTAGAGGTGGGCAAGTGGTTCACAGAGTGAATCATTCAGCAAATCTGTTATAGATGGGCAGAATAATTTGGTGTGCTTATCATTCACATTCCTTTTCAGCTATTTTAAAAGTTAAAGAAAAGAGACGAAGAGAATCATTCGCGTAACAGCCCCTGGTGGGGGGACAGCCTACACCCCCCATGCTCCTCACATGGAATTTATTTGAAATTTTCGATTTTTTTAGAGAGGGCTAAGCCGCCCTTAGCTTCTTCTAGTTGCACCACTGATAAGAACCGCAATTCGCGAAGCAATAAACGTGGGGAGGGGGCATTCGCTCGAAATTATTTTTCATTTAAAATTTTTTTGTAAATAAATTGCGTAATGATTTTAAAAATTTTGATTTAAAAAATACATTTTGTAAAATTTTACTATGAAAAAATGTAATAAATGAGTTAGCCCATTAATTTTTAAATTCCTTTATGATGATGGCCTACCGCAGTGGTTCTCACGTTTTCATCGCGGGACACTTTGAATCTGTCTGTCTGTCTTTTTTTTTTTCCCCCAGCAGGCCAGAAGATATGAAAATGAAATATATCTTACACTCTACATAAACGTTGTGGGGGGGCTAGAGGATTTATCCCTCTAGAAATTTTCTGATTCAATGAAATAGCATTGAGGTAAGAGCTTTAGCCCTTCTCTAGAAGAAAATTAGCCCCCCCCCACACCGTAAAAAAATTTTCAGTTCCTTATCTTTCGTAGACAAACCAGTTTTTACACTTCGCGGGCCAGATCTGGCCTGGGGGCGGCACTTGTTGAGAATCACTGGCCTACGGTATATTTAAACTTTTAATTATGCTTTATTACTTAATAAAACAAAATAAATTCAGACTTCAAATAACTCTATATCGCGCAACACTAACTAGTTTTTAATTGATTTTTTTTAATGTGACAATTTTATTCTAAGTAGTACTTCTGCGTCAAATGCTAAATTAGTCAACTACCGACATACAGTCTATTAAAGTTCGGATATACGGTTACGATGCCCCGCAAAAAAAAAACTTCGAAGAAGAACGCATCAACAGCCTTAAGAAGGGCCAAAGTCGAATTAAATTATAATTAAATTCCATATAATAAATATATTAATTTCGTATTAATAATAATTAATATAGTTTAATCTTTTTAAATTCCCACCACTTTTTTTTATCTAAGCCTTGGATAAAAAAAACTGGACAAACAAAAGAATTGCCATTTAAACGCAAAGCATTTCGGAAAATAATCTTCGCATCAAAAGCTGTTTACGTAAGCTTATCAAAGAACAAACAAGCGACGAACGTAGCTATTGTTCACGCTTCGGTACGACGATGGGAAAATCACGAGATTAAAAAAAAATAGTTTGAATGGGAATTTCCAAGATCAAGAAATGCTGTTTTTAACACTCGACTTTCACGATTCGAAGTAAGTCAAAAAGGATCGTAGGTCGGGGGGTGCAAACAGGACTGTCAAAAATGGAAAAGAACTACAATACGCGATTTATCAAAATAATAAAACATTCTCATGATTGGGTAAAATCCATGGACGGGGACCATTGATTGGGTAAAATCCATGGGGAAGGGGCTGGCATTAGATACAGCGGTACACGTATTACCATTAGACCTGCCCCAATAAGCGGGCTCCAAATTCTAAAAAACGTTCCTATATTGTACGCATCGACGTAGAGTTCTCAAAATATTGAAGCAAGCATATTATGGGCATTTATGCATTACAATATATGTAAAATTGCAATTTATACCCACAGGGGGATAGGAAATTGCCCCAAAATCTATAAAAATGCGATGAAAAACGGTTAACGAACGCCGATTATAACGATCAACCGCATATAATGAAATTTTTTTACCGAAGTTTGATTTCCTATTTTATTTTTAAATTGCTCGTTACATCCGGGGTCCAAAAATGAATTATTCGCTAAAAGCGGTTAAATTGTATTGCGCTTAATCAATATACCAAACAAAATCCACATTTTCCTCGCCATATCCGGAAACTCGCTAAATGCGGGCTCGTTATAAGCGAGTCTTACTGCATTTCACATTCCCCGTCCCCAAATCCTTCTCTCAATTTGTCGAACCAATAATGACAGTGGCGTAGACAATGGGGGGCTCAAGCCCCCGCCCCTGGACATCGAAACACATTATTTTCTCACATTTCATCACACAATCTTCTTTGAAACCACTTTACCCCCACCTACAATTTTTGAACTGTTACGCTTTTGAATGTTTATACTTTAAATTGCTTTTATCACAGCAAAACAGAAAACATACCCAGTAATAAATTCTCATGAATTCATTTTTATTTTAGTTCAAAACACAATGGTGTCACGTGATGGGGAGGGGGGGTTAAAACTATAAAGCGAGATCGTTTATTATTTGTTAATATACATAAATAATATAGTACAACCCCGTTAACGTGAACTACTTTTAACGCAAATTGTTTCCCGAATCCTCGTAAAATTGTATACGAATTCGTGTGTTTTTAGTTTTTTTTAACATGAACATTAACACCAAATACCGTATAACACGAACTGGAGATCGATGTAACCCTTACAAAATTTCCCCAGTTTAATCCGAACAAAACGCGCCTTTTCAAGTATCTCGGTCCCCCCCCCCCCTCCAATAGAGTTTTAGACACAGTCAAAATAACGCTATCTTTTAGAAGGGGGTGCCTTTTCTGATAGCCCTCTACGGTTGAGGAGACCACGAGCGGACACCGACTTTCCTTGGGGGGGGATCAAGGACAGAATTTGCCATGGTCTTGGAATAACACCCTTAATTTATCATGCAAGTTGGAATTTTTTACAGTGAAAGAATTATTTTGGGGGGTCATGACCCCTGCGACCTCACCTTACGTCGGCCATTGGAGGTGACCAGGTCACTTTGTCCAGGGTAGGACGATTTTCTCGCTTCATTTCCATTACCCACTAAATTCACACCGAGACAGTCGAAAGCTGATGCATTTTGACGTGTATTTTATGCTGGATTTCTTCAACGTTTAATTGCAAAATTAAATCGCAAAGAGCAGAAGTTAAGATTGGGGAAGCTAAAATTCTAAACATAAAATTAAAGAACAAATTAGAAACCATATGAATTAATCAGTTTGAGCACATAACAATACGTGCACATGGTACAACAAGGACTTTTCAATCATCTGCAAATGATATATGGCGCCGTAGCCCAGATGCTCATGCGCCGCAAAATCAAACAAACAAACAAATACAATGAAATATAAAGCGACTGGCATTGCAGGGATTAACCCCTCCTTAAGATGTATTTTGTACATATATACACATGAGTATATGGGATGTAGCTCTGTTACCCCCCCCCGACTATACGCCTGCAACCCCCCTTGTGAACTTTCTGTGTACGCCTATGATATCAGGAGCGGACACAGGAGTCATGATCCCCCAAAATATATTTTTTCACTGTAAAAATTCCGATTTTTATGATAAATGAAGGGTGTTATTCCAAGACCATGGCAAATTCTGTCCTTGAGCCCCCCCAGAATGAAAGCCTATGCCCGCCCCTGTACGATATAGATATAAACTTTAAACGTACGTATGTACTGTTACTTTTGTTACAAAATATGTGTATACTGTATAATACAATAAAAAATATATAAAAATAATAAAATATATAACAATGGAAAAATACGTATATGATATTCAGAGATGGAACAATTAACTTAATAATACAATCCCATTCTATCCGGATTATGCGAATTACTTACTGTTAGCACGAACAGTTCGTTCGTCCGTCCCCCTCTGCATTCGCGTTTGCGAAGTTCAACTGTATTTCAAAACATTAAAATAATGATTTGATACTTTCATCATTTGTTTCATGATTAATCATGCAAAACCCGTCCCACTGGCATAGCGTAGCCGTGGGGCGGTTATAACCCCCCATTGCAATGAAATATTGCATATTTAACATGGGAGTATACGAGTTGCAGCTCTGTAACCCTACCACCCCGGTTGAGCCTATAACTCCCCCTTATGAACTTCTTGGCTACGCCTAGCCCACTGATTGCATCTGTCGTCTTAGGCCGCGTCCACATAGGCAGCAGAACACCGTATCGTAACTCCGTTGCGCATCAAGTCTGGACAGCACTCCGTAACATTTCTGCGTCCTACCAGTTGTCGGTTTTCCCCGTCGCTTCAAAGGAAGGTTACGGGGCTATGTTGCACCCAATATTCGTGTATTTGGACCGGTTTGCGAACGCCAGCGTTTTGTTAGTGTAGATTGGATATCGGGGTGGACTGATCGGACGCTGTGGTGTTACTCACTGATGATCCACAGCGAGATTCACCCCGTAACACAGGATGTTACGTGACGATGTTCTGTTGTATGTCTGTATGCACCCTTAGAATTAGACGTGTTGGGTTCGACTCACCACGCTTGGCTGGTTGAAAATGCATCGTAAGGTGGTGTCAGCCACCCACCACGATGCCCCCATGTCAAAACGTTTGGCAACTTTTTGGCCGATTTTTGTCACGACACCAAATGGTTAGAGAACCAAAATGGCGGGGAAATCGATGAACTGGAAAATACTAATTTCATTTCTATTTCCCGTTCTATTTCCTCTACGGGATTACACGACGGATTATGTGGGAGCATATCGTGCCCTCAGAACAACGATAAGCTTACATACGACCAGCCAGTGGCGGACTGGGTCCTCTCAGAGGGTGCATACCTTAGATTATCAGAGGGCGCACCGGCCCCGGGGCCGGCAGTCCGGTCCGGTCCTGCGACCAACTGAACTGGAAATCAAGCTCGGTCCAGAGCCAAAACGAAGTTGTCAAATTTATATTTGACAAGATTCGAAAAATTATGAGTAAATTGGACAGAAATTCGAAATATTCTTATCTCATAATCTAATCACTAAAGATTTGTTTCACACGGATCGCTTTCACCGCAATCTTTAAGCGAATCACGTTCCTTCATGATACACATGCGCAAGTGAGTGTAACGTCATGGCAAAAGCATCTTTGGGTAATGAATGACGCATGATTCATCTAGAACTGGCTACTTATCGCTCCACTTTTAAACTTCTGAGAAATTTTACTGCTCATTTAAAAAAAAAAAGATTTAAATGATAGAAGAGGGCAAATGGACGCTTTCGTGATAGTAGAGTGGTAAAAACGAAAGCTTCTAACAGGGGCGTAGCAGCTTATAAAAATTATGGGGGGGGGGTCCTCAAAGAGCGTTAAAGACCATGGGATACTGTTACACACACACGCGCGCGCCTTAATAACTAACAGGAGGGAAGATCGGCAACGGGGGCAAATGCCATGGGACACGGGATTTTAAGGGGCCGGGTGGGGTGCTTTCATAATGTAACACGTCTAAATTGTCATTAAACATGATTGGTTGGGGACCCGATCTGATAAACTGCTTAGGGGGCCCCAAAATCAGGCCGATGGCCCTGTAGGAGGGGCTCGAAACCCCTTCCTTATGCCATTGGGTACTACTGAAAATTAGGATGACAAACTTCTAAATTGGCGAAACATGAGATGTATCCCTAAATATTGGGCGCAATTTCTCCTTACCGCATGTACAAGCGATTAATTGGTGTAAATTTCGAGGAATGGTCAGAAATGAAAATTCTTGGACGAGTTTATCTAATAGAAAAATGACGATGTTTAGGAAATACCGATGCTGTTCTAGTTGATAGAAAATGAATCAAATAAAGTACATGCGAATTAAAATGAGAAACAAAAATAGTTAAAAAGCCATTAATTAATCTAAGTATACGTAAAGGACATGAGCGACCCTAAAATTATATGTAGGGGTGCATTCAGTCTTTTTCCCCCTTCTCTCATAAGCCAAGGGGGTGCAAGGGGCCCCTTGCACCCCCCGCCTCGGGGCGCCCATGGTAAAGGGTAATTTTAAACCAAAAGAGGACAAAAGTTTTCAAGCCCAGTGCATTGGCTATTTCTGAAAGCAATTGGCGAGAAATATCTTCATTTTCTGGCAACCCTACGGAACGCAAGGTTATGAATGAATATCCGAGAGACTCGCGCCTGCGCATTGCTGTCTGTTCATCGATTTCAGGAGTAGGCAGCACATGGTCAGATTTTCTATTGTTAATTGTGATGTATTTTCGATTACTCACTATTTGCATGATTGCGGTTGAAGAGGTATCACGTAATGATCGTGGGCGGTTGTGTGTAAAATATCGAACTTGCTTCGCTAATCGCATATTCACGCTTTGACTCATTAGCTTATGCGCTCTTTATTATAGCACATTCATTCAATTCCATGCGGTCAAAAAACCGCAACGGAAGGACACAAACGTCTTAATATCTGTATACAATAGATAGTAAAAAAAATAGAAGGTGATGTTAAATTAGCACGCAAGTTGTTTTTAGATGCTAGCTGGCTTTTCTTTTCTCTCTCTCTCTCCCAAATTGATTAAAATTAATAGCACCAATAACAGGAAATGACGTCACGCCGGTATCATTAATGTTAAAAGTTCGTGTTTGGTGTGTGTGAAGATATACTATTGGGGATACACAGAATTTTTGGGTTTTTGTTTCGTATACTATGTGAATAAAGAAATTACGTATTGAAGCATCTTGGGGCAAGACGATTCTTTATCCTAGGAGTGGATGAACCTGCGGCCTTCTAGGCATAGGCGTAGACAGTGCCGGTTCTGGGTTGTTGGCCGCCACCGTGTCACAGATATTTCGCCGCTCTCACGACCCCCACCCTTTTCTGTTCACAAGTGAATATAATATTCTAGATTCTTAACACTAGAACTACCGACACTTAAGACGAAGCTATTTCTACCAAAACCAGTCAAAATGACTGGTCTTTAAAAAATACGTAATAATAAAATTTTTTTTTTATTTATTGAAAAATTAGTTTCTTACAAAAGGAATTTCATGCTGTGTAGTACATTTTATGTAGTACGTGGGACCATGATCCCTAAATGAGGATTCTTACATTTTATCACTTACTTATCACCAAGTAATCAATAAACCTATCCCATACTGCTGATACTAAAGCAAATTTATCGCTTTGTAGACGTTGACTTCTCTCACTTTTTTTTATCAAAGCGAATAAATCTCAAAATTTCGGTAAAATCATTTCTACTCATGGTGTTTGCAAAGAAGTTTGGTCCCCATTTTTTGTTCCATAAATATGAAACTTTCAAATTTTTTGTTTCGTATGCTCCCCGTCCATATAAAACTCCAATGAAAGCTTTCAATTTTGTTTTTGTTAGGTTCCATTTTTTACCCAAAACTCGAGAGGCTTCTAATTCCGTGCAAGATCTTATATGTTCAAGCATATGGTCGTCGATTACTAAAGAAAATGCGCTACTTACTTCACCTTTCATAATATTTTTTTGGCATATCCTGTTGGACCGGATACGTCTTTGAAGATATTATGAAGTGGTAATCTTCCAGGACTAGACCCTTCTTGTATTTTTTCCCAACAAGTTCCGTTTGCAGCAATTTCATTTTGATTATCTTGTCGTATACTTTCATTTTCATCTTCAGAACTTGAAAGCACTCGAGTACATCTTCTTTTACGAGAATTCAAAATATTTTCAAATTCACTATCACTTTCTGAGGACTCCTGAACATTTTCTTCGTCTAAAACCTCATTATCACTATTTTCACTATCAAAAATTTCATCTTGGGTACCGCATACTTCATTTTCAATTTCTTCTGATTCACCTTCACTGTCATAGAGTTCATCATCCTCAATATCAGAGCATTCCATTCCTATATCGTTCAGGTTTTCCAAAATTTCAGAGATTTTCAATCGTTTTGCCATTTTCAGGGCTTATAAAAATAAAATCAGAAATAGTGATTACATAAAGATTATATTTGTAATCATTTTTCTCACCTTATACTAATTGAAATAATATGTCGTTTATTATAATTTATATAACTATTTTATTATTATTTATTATATTATTATAAAATATAAGTGCAATATTCATAACACATTCTACGTCTCCAGATCTAAATGAACGACTAAATATATTTTCGAATGAATGTGGGCATGAATGCATTAGGTTTTGCATTAGCATTATGATCGATCCTGATTTTTCTTGATAATTATCACCATCATACTGAATGATACGCAATAAAAATTCTAAGAAACTCTAAAAGTTCTAAGAAACACTTTGTAGTTATACAAAACGAGTAAACTTGTTAATTCGTGATCGGTAAGCAAATTGCAAGATGCTTTTACACTTTAACTGGTAGCAGTCATTTTGACTGGTGCTGGTATAAGTAGTCATGATACAAAATTATTTTGTATTCGTTGAATAAAAAAAAAAATTATATTCATTATACTATTTCTTGAATTACCGCTGCAAAAGTCATGACATCGTTGCGAGAAAAAATTGTAACATGAAGTAGGAATTTTAAAATAAAATTGCAAAACCAGTCATTTTGACTGGTGTGGTAGTTATAGTGTTAAACAAACGCATGGGATTGGTCAGCAGCTGTATGTTTATGACCGTTCTATTGAATTAGCAAAGGCAAAAAATAATCTTTTATTTTTTATTGTAAACTTAAAAATAAAATACAGTGGAACTTG
>QLNU02014787.1:33710-102977 GCA_006491805.2 Dysdera silvatica | reverse complement strand
TGTACCCGGAAACGGTTTCATTAATGTATTAGTAAGAACAAATGCTTCGTCCCCAATGAAAAAATAAAGAAGTTTGTATTATGTAGCATCCAAACGTTCTGCTTGCGGCAAACTTAATTCATCTGTCTGTAGTTTGTCGTACAGTGAACAATTTTTAAATATACTGCCATCTGAGATTTGCCCCTGACCTCCAGCATCGACATACAAATGTTATAATTAGCGTCCGCTACTGCAAAAAGAACGATGCTAAATAATACCGATTTGTAATCGAACTCGCTTCGCATGTTAATTGGTGCTTGCAAAACGACGTGTTTTCCACCTAACGCACCGAAGCAATGTGGAAAGCTACAAATTTCGTTATATTGTTTTGATATTGCTAACCATCCTTCTACTGTGGTTGGTATCTGGAAGTAAAGTTTTTTATTTGAAAATTATGTAACAAAACATTGCAAGGTGGCGACAGAATCTGAAAAAAACGTTTCCCTGATTTGGGGCCGTTCAAGTATTACATAAGCATATTTGGGGAGGTGGGGATTCTAATACTGAAATACACGTAATCATAGATAAATATTTAATTACTTAAACCAGTGGCTTACTGTCAAACCTTTTTCCCTCGGGGGCAACCTTCTGGACTCCCTGTCGCTCTCATGTCATTTTTAAATTATAATAAATGCATTATTTTTAATAAATTCGTTTTATGAAATCCACTTCTTATTTATCCACTATTTGCTTAAAATACAAGAAATAATGATAATAAAAATGTGATAAAATACTGTATAATAAACTATTATATTGTTATTGTTCTTATAGTTTAATAATATATGTACAATATATATATATATATATATAATTTAATAATATATGTACAATATATATATATATATATATAATTTTAATAATATATGTACAATATATATATAATTTAACAATATATGTGCAATATATATAGTTTAATAATATATGTACAATATACATATAGTTTAATAATATATGTATTATTGGCTATGCTACGCGGTGATGATACGCGACGCCGTTACGGTACGGCAGTGGGGTTCAACCCGCGGGCCACATGTGGCCCGCTAGCTCATGAAAAAATAAGAATTGTTTCACACAAAAATAACGTCTCTGCTCCCTTTGAGTCGGAAATATGTATTTTATTCTGTTGGCATATTCATATTGCGTAATAGATATTTTAAAGCACTATAGAACCAGAGTAACACGCGATGTTTCCCTCAATCGTGTTTTGCTTTTGTTTTCTAGCGTATATGGGCATTAGGTGTAGTTTTATTGATTTGCAGGCAACAGAGATTTTTTAAAAAAAAAAAATCAATCTAGGAGTCGTTAAACTTCATTCTAAATATGTTGGTAAGAACATTTTCCCAATCATCTGACTGCATGCTCTGAAAATATTATTATTCTGGAGCACTTACATCTGCGCATAGCAGTGGCGCACCCACATAGGGGGCCCGGGCACCCTCTTTGGGCTATCAAAGCGAAAAATTATCACGCCAACAGATACTAGTAAATTTTTTTTAAGTAAGATTGAAAGCAGTTACGATCCCAATAATATTCCTCTGAACTCGAATGACAGCCCTGCGGTGGCGCAGTGTGGTAACGCATTCTCCTAGTGTGCCGCTAATCCGGGTTCGACTCCCAGCAGTGCAAAAAGAACGCTTACTCAGAGATCTCATAAAGATCGCACTGCTCACTGTAGTCCGGAGTTTGGTTCCCTAGGTCTTAAGAGGTTCGGATTCCTCGGAAAACAGTAGGTCCCGGCGCAGCATGACCACTGTAGTCTTTGAGCCGTAAAACCACAAACAAACTCGAATGACATTGACGAAACTGCTGTCGAGACAAGCAACAGCAATGGCACGGGGCTTTCTTCAGCAGCTTTCAAGGAGGTAAAGGTAGACGGAAACACATAATCCAACATAGTTGAAATGTACATTCTAACTGCAGATATTTCTGATTATGTCGAGAAATTTAAGCTCACTAATGTAGATAGGATATAGTCCTCCCCTTTTGGGAACCATACGCAAATTGCAATTCTTTTCGACTCTTACTAGTATTACATTAAATCAAGGGAATCTTTCCATAGTCGGAAGTTCTGCTTATTTTGGTTAAGTAAGCATATCTGGCTAGCTTACTCAAAGGTGAAAGATAGTGCCTATTACGAATTTTGTATTCTCTTTCATCCCATGAAGTCGTTTTAAGATCGACACAAGCCACGGGTCAACTCGTTTAAAAAGGATTTAATAGTTTTAAGAAGACTTTGGAGAAGTTCAGCCAACGTGAAACTTTTCTCTATTTTAAGGATTCAGTTCTCAAAGGCGTTGAATTTTAAGGGTCATGGAAGGAGAAAAAGCCTCTAAATCAAGTAATGGACAGAGGGCAAGCAAAAGCAAGGCTTGCAAAATAGGGTTATTGTGAAACCTATTATCAAAACAGTTATTATTTGTGAAAGACAAGGGCTGGCCGCTGTAAAATTGTATAAACATAATCTTCTACTACTTCTAATTATTTAAGTATCTTGCACTGTAAAATTATTTGTAATTTAATAATGATAAATGTACACAAAAAGACAACCATATTTCATATGGCTTCTGGCCATTTTTTCCACCAAAAATTCCTTCCAATACTCCCCCCCCCCACTAGGAAATATTCTGGATGCGCTACTGGCGCATAGACTGAAGTATAAAGTTCATAAGGGGGTGGGGGGGTTACAGAGCTATAGCTCCATATGTTTATATGTATATACACAAAATTCTGTTACAACGGGAATTACAACCCCCATCAACCACCCCTGCGTATTCTAATGGGTCTGTAAACAGCTGTTTCCAAAAATGGAGTTGATAAAATGAAAAGTTAAGACCAGAATAATTGCCGTCCACCTTGGAGTTGCAATATCAAAAATAAGACCTGATATTGACAGGTTTGTTAATAATAAGCAGTGCCAAAAATCACACTAAAAGATTTGATTTCACTTTGCATGTTAATAACTAAAAGTATTGTAAATGTTTTTACTTCCATACGTATTTTACATTGTAATATATATTTAGTCCCAGAGGCGGATCCATGAAATATTTTTGGTTGGGCACTCAAAATTAATATAGAGAACTAAGTAAAAAATATCAACAAAGGCTGATCCGGGTTGGGGGGGGGGCGAATCCCCCCAGCCACCTTTGTTCAGTCCTAATATTGCTGATACAGTAGTGCGGCCCGCGGGCCTATGAGAATAAGCAAAATTGGCCCTTGGACTGAAAAAGGTTGAAGACCCCTGCGGTACGGGGTTCTGTTGCATATGTGGACGCACCCTTAGAAGTTCCAAAAGGAAGAACCCTTACCGGTTAACTGCCCATTGTAGTCTAATGGTGGGTTCCCTGGTCCCTTAAGAGATTCCTCGGGGGAAATTAAGGCTTCTAAAAAAAGGGAGCTGGCGCATCATTTTTATGGACATTTTTATGCCTAAGCTGTTGTTGCAAATTGTTTTTATTGGCGACATCTTAAAAGTTGCGCCAATGTTTACATTCGTCGGATAATGGCGGAGTGTTGATTATTTCTATGCCAAAATAGCGATCATTGCTCCAAAACTGAAAACCTTTATCGCCAAGGTAAATGAAACCGGAAAGTGTACGACAAAATGGCGACTGATGCGTCGACCTATAATTCTAGGGCTCTAAGGAAACTGCAGGTCCACTGCCCTACCTTGATGTAGTAATGCTTTCATTTATCGTGCTGTTCGCCAGAGTTCGAAGTCCCAACAGTGTCGTAGAACACTTTCCGTTTTTCTGCCCGCCGTAGTCCGTGATTTAGTTCCCTCGGCACAGTAGTTTCCTACCTGTAGCACGCGTATCCGTGGGGGTACATGCGGACCGGTTGTACGTGAAAATTGTATCAGGGTGCGTCATTGGTACGTAATTGGGGTGCGTAAAACTAGTGTTGGTAATGACAGAAAACACCAAAAATGAGAACATGAAAACACAAAAGCAAAATTACAGTAGAAACTCGATTATCCGAACTAGTTGGGACCAGAGACATCCGGATAATCAGATGCAATTCAAAAATAAATAAATAAAAATTTGGAAAGCCAGGAAAAATAGAAAAAATATATATATTTAGAAATGGTGTAACAAATTTATCGATGTACATTAAACATATTTTATGTAAGTGAAAAAATTATGACGCCCCAAAGATTTTGAACTACATAACAAGAACCTTCCGACCACCGGCACGTGGAGGGGACTTCACTTCTCAATGTCCTTTGGAAATACAAATCACTTCTCTCTCTTTGTGTTATTTGCAATGAACCTTTGACAGTATCGTATGTTTTATTCAAATGTACAGATTTTAATCACCGACATATTTCTGCTTTCAGACAAAATAATATTAATCTCGCTGATTGTGTTCACGTGATTACAGTCATCATTCCTGATTTTGTTTTCTTATCTAACGCCAAATTATTGATTAATATTCTGTGGCGTATTATGTGAAAATGTTCAATGTTTGGGGCTTTTGCATATTTTTTTTAAATAAATAATTTTGTATATGTTTTAATGTATGTTTTGTATATGGTTTAATATGTGTTTTAATAATTCTGTATATTTTTTAAAAAATAAGTTTGTATATGTTTTAATATATGTTTTAATAATTCTGTATATTTTTTAAATAAGTAAGTTTGTATATGTTTTAAATAAATAAGTTCGTGTATTTTTTAAATGTGATCATACACTTTTGATATTTGGGAGCCTTCGATAGTTTATGGGAGATGAAGAGAATCGTTGGTCTAAAAGGTTTACAAACCCATCTTAATCTCGTTAGTTAATCTATTAGCTAATGCTTGTCTAAAGTATGACGCATTTTCCGGTCCTTCTCACTATTAATTGGCATACGACCAAAGAAAGAAAGCCGTCTCCGAAAGACGTCAGCAGTATTTAGAATTAAAAAACAAGTGCTGGTATAACTAGGGGTGTATTGGGGTGGGGCTTAGCTCTCCGTAGAAAAAAACAGCACCCCTTCCCTAAAAAAAACGAAAATTGCAAATGAATGCTATGTATTCAGTAGGACCTCCATGTATCGAAATCGACGGTTCCATAATATCATCAACATCATATATCATCATCATCAACAACCATTTTCTGTCCACTGCAGAATGGAGATTTCTCTGTTATCACACATACACGTAGTACGGTGAAGTACATACACGTAGTACGGTGAAGTACATACACGTAGTACGGTAGGGAGGGACGTTAAGCTCAATACTTTGGTCAGACGGGTTGACAAGCTGGACCTACAGTTTAACGAAGATTCCGAACTTTGGTCACCACAGCCGAAGTCTTTGCGCCAATGCGGGACCCGTTGTGTCACCCTCTTATTAAGTGACGGCTAGCACGGCTCCCTTCAAGCGGCGCTGTGACAGAGTGGCCGATATTCATGGCAGAGGACGGCATGTATCGTGTAGTATATCGTATTTAGAGTCGCATTTTCCCTATTCAGCGTACTGTTGTTGTTGTTGTTTTTTTTAATAAGTGAACCTGAATTTTGTACAAGTTGCGTTCATATAGATAATGAAAAACTACGCTGAACGTACCATGAAAAATATCATATTTCTGTAGTATTTGTGCTTGTATAATGAACCTTCTGATACCTTTTTGTATAACAAATTTCAATGGTAGTTCATCACCAAACTGTTAACATTTATTATTAAGTCCGCGGAATACACAGTCGGAAAGGTTTTCGGCAAATTGTAGATACCAAAATCTTTCCATCGGCATCTCAGGCTCTCTTAACGCTTCAGCTACTCCTTTTGTTTGTGGTTGTGGACTGCTATTATGCTGAAGAGTAAAGGGACAGGGATTTTAAGCGAGCAAAAATCTTCTAGAATAGATATTTTGTAAGCTACAGTTTTAATAAGAACTACATGCTTGATTCTAAGGAAAATTGAGGTTGAGTTTATAAAGGTCATGAGTATTATAAAAAATGTTATTATTATTATTAATATTCATGTCACGTAATTTAAACAAACAGGGTTTGTTTGTTTTTCTTTTATGCCATATCATGTACCATTATCCGTGAAATAACTTCATTTTAAATCATCCGCCATGTATAATTTTCATTTTAATATAAAGCTAAGAATGGTTTTTATTATATGAAGCAAAATTATTGACATACAATGCAAAATTTAAAAAAAAAATTAAAGAATATAAAAATTCATAATTTTCTTTAAAAAACATTTTTTTAATGGCTTATATATAAAAAAATTACCAAGAAAATTTCAGAATTTTGCTTCGTATAACTCATATAAACATTATAAACACGTATGCCAAATTTCACCTTTCTGCCTTTGCTAATTTTTTTTTAATCCTACGTATAAAACATAAAAATTGTGAATCGGAAAAACAGCGTTTAAGGATTTAACTGTGACACAGCTCGGCATACTACTTGACTCCACATATATCGCTATAATTTTTGAACTACTTAAAATAATAACATAATGTTGCTCTTAAAGTGTTTAAGAAGAATCATATTATTTTTCTAAATTACTGAAAAGAAATTGATTTGTTTAAAGTTTAAAATCTCTGTCCCCCTTAAGAGTCTACCAAATTTAAGGGCAATATCTCTTTTATATCTTCTACCGACTGCTTTCTTCACCGCTGAACGATTTTCTCTGTACCATCACGAACACACGCCATCTGTTAAAATGAAGGAAGAATTCCGATTCATCTTGGAAAATAAAAAAAAATCGACGTATGGAACCGTTGTTTTCTATTCTATGGAAATTTACAAATACTTCGATGTATGTACATGTTTTAAGATATATATTTATGTTTATTAGGATATAGGGATTTTCAAGTTTCTGAGGTTCGATATGCGGAAGATCTACTGTCTGTGTTTAGACCATTGAGGTGGGGAGTCATTGCCTCCCACTTAGATCTCGGGGCGTTCTTCTCCAATCGATGTAGGCTTTATTGAAAAAATAATTGGGCGAATATGAGCTTGCCCCTTTAATTGCACTGTTTAAAAAGAGTTTGTGCTTTGCTAAAGTGTAAAACAAATGCGTACTTTCAAGGCAAATATTTTTATTTTTACCCCGCTAAGCTAGTTCGAATTAGTGAAGAACTTTTCGCCATGTTCTTTCTAGAATTGCCACGTGTTTCATTGCCAGATTGCCAGAACGTGTCGGCTGCTGGACAAATAGTTGATGCCCTTCCTATAATGAAATACCACGTTCGTGGTTTAGGTCAAATGCATATGTTCGCACACAGATTATTTTGTGGCTCACGTTCCTGACGAAATTCAGTACCGTCAGTTGACTGTTTTTTAAATTTTATTATTCTTTTACCAAGGTGTCTACCCATATGGAAAACCTGGAAAAGTTGGGGAAATTTGAAATACAAAGGCCAAAGTCAAGGAAATTTGAAATTCATTGTTATAATAAATAACTTATTAAAATAATTTTCCTGAACTGTGCTTTTCATACCACATTGCATACTGAAAAATTTGAAAAACTTATACTTTTGACTAAACTTCTTCCAAAAGTTACCATTTTGCACCAAAACTAATATAATTTATATAAAATTATTAAGCCCATATATTTCTCAGGAGAAAATGTTTGCCAAATATATAACTAAAACGAAGACAGAAATTTTTTTTTAGCTAAATTTTCTAATCTGTAAGGGATTTTGATCATACCAATCTCCCTTCCCTTACGTATAGTTATGCACACCTTGATTGAAAATGAAGCATCAGCTTTGCGATTATATAGTTAAACTCTTTTATAATGGACTTGAAAAGGGTGGAATGGAAATGTTGCTGTAAATATTTAATTAATGCAAGTTTTTAGTGTAAAGAAATACACTTTTTAATACAGCTTTTGAATTTGTAAATTCACTGTAATTGAGTTACGTCTTCGGGGTTTGTAGTAGCGGATTTTATGGTCTTAGAAACTTGTTTTGATTACGCAAATTTTAATGCATTATGTGTTTACTGTAATTAGTGACTGGAAATCGATTAAGATTTGGTCTGGAAAACCTGGAAAAGTCAGGGAAGTTTGAAACAGAATTTGAGTAGACACCCTGTTTCACAAACCATAAATTGCCCTTTGCTCTTCCCGAGTTCGAATTTCTTTCCATTCGAGTCTAAATCAATCCCCAACACATTCTCTTAGCCTCTCTTTTGTCGAAAAAGTTTTCACCAAATTTTCGCCAACTGTAAGTAGGGAAACCCTACTTGTGACGATAAACGTCTTCTAGTAGCTTCTTTGGTGATTATACAAATCGTACATTTATGTAAGATCTATTATTACCTGCAGCGAATATTCTATAGCGTGTGTTTTAATGGTTTGTCTGCTTGCAAAAATTTTGAACGGCAGCCTTTGTCTACTTTTAAACGAAATGCGTGAGAGATATTTTGGGCTATTCTCTATCGAACACAATATCGTTTTCAAATTTTTGTATGACGTTGATTTATAACAAAAGCATTCGCTGTTTTCGAACTATTATTTTACTTTCTCTTTTTTTAACAAGCTTTACCTTTTATGCATTTTATCTGTAAAAACTTGTTTGATGGAATGAAAGAAGATCTTCGATGAATGGGAGTATGTTGGTTTGTTTGTGGTTTTACGGCTCAAGGACTACAATGGTCATGCTGCACCAGGACCTATTGTTTTCCGAGGAATTTGAACTTCTGGACCTACAGTTTTCCGAGGAATCCGAACCTCTTAAGGCCTAGGGAACCAAACCCCGGACTACAGTGAGCAGTGCGATCTTTATGAGATCTCTGAGTAAGCGTTCTTTGCACTGCTGGGAGTCGAACCCGGATTAGCCGCGCAATAGGCGAACGCGTTACCACACTGCGCCACCGCAGGGCCTCAAAAATAGGAGTTAGAGAAGGGCAAAGAAAGGCATTGGATAGAGGAGAATGGGTGACGATGGCGGTCGTTACGGAGGCCCAGGTTGTTCAAGGACTGCAGTGCAGAAGTTGGCGTATAGAGACTTAACACCGCATTTGCCGCAGCATGACTCTTGCTATCGTTGCGCCCAGTAACATAGCAATTCAAAATTTTTGGTGGAAGGGGAAGGTGCACTCAAATAGCTTTGAAGACAATCGTGTGATGCGGTCTGATAAGAAAATAATGTGCCTTGATAACCGGGGGAGGTGGGTGGGCTTGAGCCTTTAAGTCCCCTTTCCTGCGCCATTGCATGCGCCTCAACTAAAACATTCAAATAATTATAAAATGCGTATCTAAACACGTATCATACGTAATATACGTAGTATCATAAATATACGTAACGAGGAGAAGAGAGGAAATTAACGCTCCGTGTAGAACGTTGGGCGGTTTCTGTAGCCCCCCAAGACTTCGAAGCTGGTTTCGTCAATGGTTTGTAATATTTGTTTTTCCATAACAATTAAATGACTTTTTCATAAAGGTGGTAAAAATTTTATTACCACGGAGTGAGATTGTTTTGACGAGTAGTTTTGAATGCAAGGTTTCATGGTTTTTATATGTCTACGTCAGTCTTCGGTTTTCCTTCTTACGTGTTTCCATTCAGAAATCGAACATGACAACTTTATTTTCCACCTAAGCCGCTGAATATAAGAAAGTTAGCCACTGGTGGTGGTTTTGAATTTCTAGCAAGGAGAGGGCGATTATTGTTAAGTGCAAATTGAAAAAGGGCGCTCATTTCACCACTGTTGCTCTTGAAGCCTATCGCATTACAGCAGAGAAGGATTCCAATTTCAGAACTTGATTTTTGCGCCAACAAACATTAACCAAAAACAAGGTCTGAAATGTGAGTCCTCCTCTTCTGTAATGGGATAGTCCGTTTGTAACGTCACCTCCCGTTATTTCTAACTATTCCATCGGACTTCTTTTCGTTGACGAACAGTAATTGCATGCAGTGGTCCTTTTACGTTTCTGGAGAACCGTCACCCAACAATCAATTCACGTATACCTCACTTCGATGTGTGGCTATACGAGTGTAATACTATACGATGTGTGACTGTACTATGTGTGTGTGCTTTTATAAAATTTGTGTTTTGTAATTTGGTCATTTTTGAATACATGGTAATGTTAGATATTTGTTGTAGGGAAACCTCTTAGTTTAGTGTGTGGGATTTAGTGTATATCTGCCACGAAAGCTCCTCCTGCCGCTCTGTCTGTATCCACTTCTTATCGTGGAAGCGAGGCATAGCTCATTTTCAATAAAGGAGCCTTAGAAAAAATGAACTCGCGGTGGATTATTTCCTATTAATATGGGCTAAGACTCGTTCCCACAACAATACTACGCAAGCGGGAACGGTGAGAGAAGTTTTCGTGACCGACAGACGATATGTCACTTGCAAACGGAAACCTCGCTGATAAATACATAATATATACTGTATGTATGTATGTACGTACGTACGTACGTAAGTGCATTGGCGCAGTATAGCCCAGATGCTCTTGCGCCATAAAAAAGCCAAACAAACAAACACGTACGTACATACATACAAACAAACAAAAGGAATAGGTGATGTAGAAATAAAAGCAACTGGTAGAAAATGGGAATAAATACATTAGAAATAACACAGTAAAATAACATAAAATCCGCACACCAGTTAGCTGCATTATATCACGAAAATTCCGTAGGTAATTCATAAAGATGAGAACAGGAACACAGAATCCGAGTAGGTTTGAAAAATTATAAAGTATGGAAGAATTAAGAATTTAATTTGGGACACCGCGTGTGGGAACTTCTTCAAGGGAGACTCCTACCGCGTGAGCCCTAAATAACGGAATATTTCTGTGTTAGAATCGGCTTATGGTGAAAGAAATCACCTTTTAGGAGGAGTAACCTCTTTTTATCTGCGTACTTTCTTTTATTTCGTTTTTTTTTTAACTCTATATATATTTGAAAAAACAAATAGCAAAAGAAAATGAGAAAATAAATAATGATTAATCATAAAGAATTCAATATGAGAAAGGGAGTATTTAAATGGAACTCAAATAGAATTTTATATAAAGACGAAGCAACAATCAAGTTTTGGGTCCCTAATAATAATAATAATCTTTACATATTCCGTTACTACAGAGCAGGGGCATGACAATTCAAATATTAAAAGGGAGGGGGTATGGGCGCCCATATGAGTACTTTTAGGGGGGGGCTGAGAAAAATTATTACCTCCTTCTCATAGCTGTCAAGAATTTTAGTGAATGTACAAGATACTAAAATGCTACAAAAATAATTGATACTGCTTGACAATTAGTAATGAGCTAAAAAGTACCTTATTTTAAAATGTGACTATAAAACTTTTGAAAGTAAATGCATAGCAGGTTCGGGCAAATAAAATTTTTAAATGGCTAAGGGGAGGGGGGCTTAAGCCCCCACCATATGGGCGCCCATTGGGTTTAAGTAACTGTAAAAAAGGTTTTGTGATTCGACGTAAAAATGGCATGTGATTTCGTTAAAGAAAAAAATGTGCCCTGATACGTTATGGGAGGAACTTGAGCTCCCACCCTTTCCTGCGCCATTCCTAATAATTAATTTGAATACTAATAATTTCTAATCTTTTTTGAATACTAATAATTTCTAATCTTTCTTGAATACTAATAATTTCTAATCTTTCTTGAATACTAATAATTTCTCATCTTTCTTGAATACTAATAATTTCGAATCTTTCTTGAATACTAATAATTTCGAATCTTTCTTGAATACTAATAATTTCGAATCTAGATAGTGCCGATACTAACGAAGTATTAATACTTTTTGTTGTACCCTGTCATATTCCTATTCTTCTGAACATGACCGTTGAAACTTGACTGAAACTGCTTTTATTTGTGGCGATTGGCAATCTTTGAAAATTCATGGTTTATCAGGTCCTGCGGTGGTGTAATGGTAACGCGTTCGCCTTGCATGCTGTTATTCCGGGTTCGCCTCCCAACTGTGCTAAAAGAACGCTTACAGAGCTTGCTGCTCATCGCAGTCCGGGGTTGATTCCGTGGACTGTGAGAAATAACAGGTTTCTTAGAAAATTCTAGGCCCTGACACCACATGACCCTTTCCGTCTTTGTGTCGTAAAACCCTCATAACCAAAAGTAAACATCATAGTTTATAATGCAGAGTATTTCTTTTCTAAGTTTCAAGGATTTTTCCCCATTGGCCAATACTGTCTGTTTATTTGATTAAAATAAACATTTTTAAATTTAGTCATATTGGTCATTCAGTTTCAGATGTGAAAAAATATCCAATTAATTGTTTAATTGCTCGACAAAATCTCCTGTCTGGCTCTAAAGGCAGATACTGTGGATTTTATTTTTTTTTTAAATATCTTTACATTCAAGAATAATGTAAAAAACAAAAACGTGAAAATTATATTTACACATACTACGATCTCAGTTTGGCAACGATTCGCCGCTATTTGTCAAATGTGCGCCAAAACTGTGCCAAGTAGCCAAACGAGCGAATATCGATCGTCATCATGGTTCTGTGTAACCTTCCTTGTTTTAGCTGAGATGAGGGCCTCCCCAGCCGTAGCATAGGTATTTCTTAAAAGGCCGGCAGCTGTGTGGTTTCGTGGTTGATTGGTCCTTCGCTTCTTCTTTTTTGTAACGGTTTGGGTAGATTATTTCGTTGGCTTTAGTGGCACCGGCACCGTCCAAAACGGTGCCCGAAATCTCATCCAAAACGACGGTGATAGACCTGAGCTTACAGGCAGCTTTGTCCACGGTGGAGTCCGCCAAAGGCCTGGATGTCGTTCAGTCCAGACAACAATATAAAAGGATGAAGAAGCGTAAAGAACTGGATGCTCTCGTGTCCGGAGGTAAATCCGGAAAACGAACCAACGGAAAAAAAAACGGAACCAATGGGGGATCCTACTCCGCGCACGAGCTCCTCTCTTCGTCCCGTCTGGAATCGGATTCGTCGGATCTCGACGATTTCGCCGCAGTCCTCCAGCCCCGGAGAAGCCGTAAAAAGTGCGTGACTTTATTTGTTTAGCATTTTCTGGACTAAAAGAATAAATCAAATAATCGATATAACTATTGATTATATTTAAATCGATACCTTAATTCTAAAAAAGACAAATGCTAATTAACAGTGATCGTACAAAGTTACATCATACTTAAATTATATTTTGTGTATATGTGCTGACCTCCCACCTCCTTAGTAGAATTAATTTTATATATATGTACACATGACTGTACACTTTTTTTTTTTTTATAATGGATGCATGTTATTTAAAACACATCTTAATAGTGGTCTAATCTGGAAAATTGTATAGCAATTTTTTATATTAATTGCGCCATTTTTAATAATATGTGTATTTATGTTTGGGTAGTAAGTATTATATAGATTAAAGAGCCCAGATTTTTCAGTACACAGTGCTAAACTTTATAAAATTTTTGAACAGAAATTTCGGAACATATTAGAAACGTACACTAACAAAATTACCACTCTGGTCATTGAAAAAAGAATAGTATTTCAGAAACAATTTTTGTGTCATTGCTTTGAAAGCCGTTAAATCAAATTATATAAAGACCAATTGTTAAAAATTTGATATATATCAAGGCAGTATTAACAATGCCATGGAAAGGTACTACATTCATAAATCAATATATAGATACATTTATATTCAGGAATGCCAACTATAAGGGACCCAGATACTCCAGTGCCCCTCCCGCGAATATTTTCTTCAGGTAATTACCCCTGTTTAAGTCTCGGTATGTCAGCAGTGTGGTGAAATAGTATTTTTAGTTTTAGTGGATTTGTTTCTCCAATCAAATATTATTACACAAATCAGAATAAAATTCATGAGAATATACCTTATTCTGTGAATGTAACATAGGATGTTTGCTGTGTCTACTTCCACGTTTTGTAGATTTGTTGATGATGCCCACATGCACCCTGTGGTGATAGAGGTAACTCACAACACGTTCGTTTACAGTGCCGAAATTCTGGACTTGAGTCACACTGATACCAAGTGCTTGTCAGTTTCTTTTGCTGCTCTGTATTCTGCGGTTTGATTCCCAAGTGACAGATTTTAATGTTGGGTAAACTGATGCTCCTGCATAACATCACCTTAACTGTCCTTTACAAAAAACTGTAAAATTCAAACGAAACAAATTGGTATTAAATATTTTGGTAAAATTGTACAGTCCATCACATGCCTTCTTTCTCCTCCTGAAATTTGATGAAAATTACAGTAGATGTTGCGACATCATACTCCCTCTCTAACGTCATACTTGCGCTTCCCGTTTGAGTTTTTAACGCCATTTTCACGTTTCTCAAAACTTTCGTTTTTTCATTGCAGCGAAATTATGTCGAAAATAATTTTGTAATTCATTTCTAGTCTTATTTTTAATTAAGAAGTTGCAGGTTATTAGTGATTCGATTACATCATCATGATTTGTCGTTTCACACGTTTGCTTTATTTCTGGCAGCCATGATTGTTTACAAATGAACTACGTATTTGTATTATACCTTTCGGTTACTTAATTAGACGTAATACCGAGACATTAATGAGGTTTTCTTTATTCTTTGTGATTAAAAACAATAACCACAGAGCTGGCAAGGCCCCTCCCTCCCTCCAATTTGTTTTCAAGTATAAATTTTGTAAAAAGTAAATACGAACCCAAAAACAAATGCCCAAAATACACCATCAACAACATTTACAACATGGTAGAGGTAACATCGCTAATTGCCATTCAGTTTTGGCAACATTGCAAAAAGTTCAGAAGATGGAAGGCGTGTGACGAACTAAGCAGTTTCACTAAATATTTTATCAATATTATGAGCACAGCATATAAAAGTTCATGTGTAATTTCGGTGTAGTCTATATTCTTCATCTGCCTATAAATTTTAATGTTTTACATATTGTACAGGTCACTATTCCATTTATTGGGCACGTTTTGAACTAACACCACTCTCTAAAACTACTTTTCCCCCATACCGTAAATAGTCTATCAAATTTAATGGCATTCCAGATTTTGGATCAAGTTGTTTAATATTGAAAGTTAACTTAATAGTCAGTGCCCACGCAGTGGTAACGCACTAACATGTCGTTGAACCTGGGTTTGGCTCCTCCTAATAGTACCAAAATAATATGCTTACTGAGAAATGATATGCTTACTGACAATGATATGCTTACTGACTGTCTGGGTGTTTATTTCGTAGGCCTTAAGAAGTTTGGATTCCTCAGAAAACTAGGTCCCGGTGCAGCATGACCTTTGCTGTCCTTACACTATGAAACAAAGAACATACAGCCAACTTGTCCATTACTTTTTTGTTTTTTTTTCAACTAATTATGACTTAGCTGATTTCTTCTTTCAGAGAATATGACTAGAAGTGCAATTTTTAAAAATGCATGTAAATTAAAATTTCATTAAGAAGGTTTGAATTCATTCAGGAAGCTAATCCTTATTTGTTTAAATGTCCAAAATATGAACTTTTAAAATTTTAACCAATACTGCAAAGCATTCATTTTCATTTTTTTTTACAAATTCGCATAAACTGTTTGACATATATGAATAAAATAATGTCCTGATATGGTAAAAATATGTACAGTAAAACCTTCCTAAGGCAACCACCGTCGGTTCCATGAAAAAACAGTCACTCGGAGAGGTGGCCTCTGAATAGAGATAAATTTAGCATTGGGTGGGAAGAAATATACATTTCCAGAAAAAAAAGTGGTCGTTAAGGGAAGTGATTGCTAAATAGAGGTGGTAGTTAAGAGAGGTTTTACTGTATAATACGATGCAACATACGTAAAATATTTTTTGCTCCCTCTAATAATGCTTTCATTCTCAATATGTATAAATGTTTTCTTATTGAATAAGAATAATCGAATACAAGCACCTTGTTTCAAGAACTTAACTCATTAAATTTTAGTGATGTTTTCATTTCCATTATGATAAATGTAGGAATGGCAGCCGCATGCATCTTGCCGCCATGTGCTTGCCACTCTGCCAATTCGTCCTCGTTACAACGTGTATCTTGGTTTCAGCAACTTTAATCTGGTTGCACATCGGTATGCGAGAAGATCTGGATATTCTACGAGCGCACTTGCAAAAAGGTTGGTCTGTGCATTTTCTGAAAAAGCTCTGGTAATAATTTAAGCTACAGTTTTAAAACCAAAAACCAATGTTTATTTTTATTGTGGAATTTCAATGTCAGACTTCAATGGGTTAAAGTTTTCTATAGGTCAAAATAATGAGAAATATCAGAACAAAATTCATTATACATATGCCTCAATGACTTAAAAGTTCTGCGGGTGTTTGGTTTTTTTTACTACTCTTATTGCTTTTGACTTTAAGTTTTATTATTTCCGTTCATATATTCCACTTTCATCTTTTTGCTTTTGAAATGTGTCCTCGAATTAGAACTAGTATAATTTCATAAGGAAGCTTGATGATGGTAACTGAAAGGGGTTTTCATAAAAACACACGTTGCATGTCCAAGTTTTTATATCTGATAATATGGTTTTCTCATTTAATATTAAATTGCATTATAACTATATGTTTAATGTGTTTTGTAATTTTTATATGCAGCAGGTTGTATAATATGTGTCATCGTTTTTAAATGGAAATTATTTTTCTGTCTAGTTGAAGCTGGCAATAGAAACACACCTGAAGCCTTACATGACATTCACACCAAACTAAAGGAACTAGATTTCAACGTCTCGACATTATTTTTAGAAATTAGTGAGAATGTAATAAATATCGTAAATTGCACCACCGAAGTAAGTAAATTCCTTTATTTATATGTAGTATATGCAGGAGGGAGAGAGGGTCAAAATCCTTCTCTTATTAAGGAAACTTGTTAGTTTTTTTTTTTGTGTGTGTGGTTTTTTTTTGTTTTGTTTTTTTGAGGGTGGTGGGGGATGTAGGCCTTATATGGAAACAGTGTGGTAGGGAAGAGTCACTAGGGTAATTGTTATTTTTGAAAGTTTGATTTTTCAATGAGGCACTATCCTATTTATTTAATTTCTATGAAAAAAAAAATGTGTTAAATTTCAAAACCAGCTAATAAATAGAGGGTGCTACTGATGTAACAAATTCTGTCACTTAAAGCATTAGTCCTTGTTTTGTTGTCTTAATCTCCTACTTCAAGTAAAATGATAGATAGGTTTAATAGTTAATGGTCTAATCTAAAGTAGTAATCTAAAGTAGTACTATAGTGACTAGAAAAGTATAGCACGGGAACTGAAAATGCTCCACATTTAAAGTTATACCAGGGGTGCTGATGCTTGTACTTAGGTGGATTTTTCACCAATTCCATTGAAATAACATGGGAAATGCTGATATATAATATAATATTCATTTAGTGAACTTTGAGCCCATGTTTATTTATGATCAGAATTTTAAAAAGATGAAAATTCAACTAACTTGTTTAAATTACAATGCTGTTGGTGCTCTCTTCAATAGTTTAAAGTACTTTACGAAAGGATGATGCCAAGCTGAATTTCCATTTAATCAGCAACTCCTAGGGACTTTTGAAAAGAGGATCATTTGTTTTGACAGTGTTTCCATACTGCACTTTTCTAGCCATTGTTAGGGACGTTATGATACTACTAATATGAGTAGGTATCAATACTTTTCATTTAATATTGGTATCAATATCGGTAATGTGGTAATATCACAGTATTGAAGCAAATATCGGAGTATCGGCACTTGATACTCTAACAGTCCTTGATATTTACATAATATCAGTAAGCCTGAGTTTAGAGATTATTGTATGTGTAAACATATATAAATAAAATATCCAAATCGATCAAACACTGTTTGCATAGAAATTATTCAATTATTCCATTTTCTACTAGTGATGCCATCTATTGGTTAAAGGTATTTTTTAAAAAAGGAATCAACATGAATTTTTGATTATCAAAGGCCAAATATTAGTAGTAATTAATACATTGTATTGCAAATTTATTTCCTGAATGCAAATCTGCAATGCCGCCAATCGAACTAGGCTCCCTAGTTCGATACGAATAACACCAAATAATTCGAATTACTGTTAACATGAACAGATTTTCTATTCTCCTTTGTGTGTATCTTAAAGAGGTTTGATTGTTTAAGGGTCCTACGGTATATATAAATTTCATAATTCTAAACTCGGAATTATCCATTGATATAAGCTATATATATATAGCTTATGTCAATGCATAATTCCGAGTTTAGAATTATGAAATTTATATATATATAATGGGAATAATGTGTTAATGGATTTTATGATTTTGAAACTTGTTTTGATTATGTAAATTCCAATGCATGTGTTGTTTACTATAATTGGTGATGAAAGTTGTCTAAGATTTCATCTGGAAAACCTTGCAAAGTCAAAGAAGTTTGAAACAGAATTTGTATAGATACCATGTTACCGATACGATACGTTGAATGCCAGACCGTCTTGTTTCAACGAACTTGAAAAAATTATTTTCAGTAACAGACAATAATTTTGCACTGCATTAAATTGCTATGGATATAAATATGGTATACCAATAAAAAAAATTTTATTGCTTTGTATCATTTAGTTGTTTAAGCTTTTGAGTGTTGAATCTAACTAAATAAATTAAATCATTAATATTATTTTTTATTGTACTTATTATTCTCACATTGTATTACATTTGGAACTTATTTTCGGCTTGAATTACTTTTTCATTTATGCATCTCTTATTTATACATTAGTTTTGGTCTGTCCTTTATGTTGACGTGTGAAATGAGAGATTACTGTAGATAATTTGTGTTTATGTTGAACTTCCTTGTATGACCTGGTGGCTGTGTGTGCATTTAAGTATTGAGCAAGTATTTTACTGCATTTTAATGAATTATTTAAAATTCTGGAATGTCCTGAAATTGTGCCCTGAATTGCTATTACAAGAAGATTGTACTTCCAGATTAAACGTCTAAAAGAGACATCAAAGAAATTGCAAGCAAGTATAGCTGCAGCACCAGAGATTCAAGATCTTCCAAAAGGTCTAAATGCACTATCAGAGGTATATCTTTTTCGTAATATTGCATATTTTGAACTGGGGCTCTTTAGTTTCTCAATTTTAAACGTATTTTTTAAAACGGAGGTCTGCAGGGAAATTAAATTCTCAGCGCTCACGTTTTCTGCTCGAATTAGAGATCTTGTATCTACTTATGAAGTTGGGTATTATTGCTGTTCACAATTATCCTGTAAGTGGTTGTTACTTAACTACAAATGGAACAACAAACAAATCTAGGAGGTTGGTGAGATTGCATGAGGAATAACACCTTATTTCAGATATTTTTTCTTTTCTATATGCTGCCGCTCTCAGATTAGTGTTCTGCCATTCATTGTCAATTGACAACTGTTTCATTATAATTGTTCCTGCCCTAGGAAGGGCAATATATGTATCAAAGATCTAATTTGAGCCAAAAGTACAGGCATTAGAACTAGATTTCAATAATATTAAGTTTCTTGAACCATTGCTCTCAATTTTTTCAGTGGAGATCTCAAGTTTCCCAACCTTTTATTGTATTTCTACTTTTTTTTAACAGTCAGCCATTACAGTAAATGATTAAAGGTAAGAGATACACTTTCTTAAATGGATAAACAGAATCACTGGATAAAATTAGAAATTAGGTTGAAATAGCATGCACTAGAAAACCTTGGAGAAACCTTCATAGACTGTGAATATAATAATAATAATGGTCAAAAAAGAAAACCTTTGTAAAAATTTTTTACTACAAATGACTATTAGTTACACTGACACCGCTAATGTGTCCCTATAATGCAAAAGATTAAGTATCATGTTTAAAATAAAAAATCCTTTATAATGTTTGCACCCAATGGTAAGATGGTTTCTATTTTAACTTCAATAATTGGGCTTGATTTCAATTTAACATAGTCTTTTGCACTATTTTAGAGTGTAGCTGGCTTCGGTAGTAAAATTAATGCTCTGGAGAGTGCTGTAAAAGAACTGAAAGATTCCCAATCTACATTCCAAAGCACCTCACAAGATTTGCATAAAGAGTTGGAGTCTATGAAGGTAAGTTAAAAATATCTTTTGGTATATAATTCCATTTTGCTAAAATGCTTCATGCACAAAGCTAAACTACCCCTTAATTTAATCTAGTAGCCATGTGTGAAATCCTTAGCTAGGAAGGGGATGTAAACAAGAAAGCGAATCAGGACCATTCTGTAATTAATACTAATCTTTGCAACAATGGAATCCTTAATCAGTAGTGGTTAACCAGTGGATTATTCCATGACAGTACCTACAGAATGCCAATAAGTCAAATTCACTACATCTACCACATTGATGGCATCACACTATTGTACGTATGTTCGCTAATGTATATTTAGTGCATATTCAACAACGGCTAACTGGTAGGTAGGTAGTGTGCAATGATTTTAATGGGAAGGGTGGCCGCCAAAAGCGGTGGCGCTGTATTCCCAGACAGGTTTTTACGTCTGATGTTATGACGACCAGTGGACCGAGAAGGGGCATTGAGGGGGTGGGGATTAACAATGGCTAACAGCCCAATGGATTATTCCATGAGTGTCCAATGATGATAACAGTGATTACACATACTACTATATATATAGCAATGACAATACATGTTCAATGGTTAACGGTCCAATGGATTGTTCCATGATGGAAGCTGTGATTGCCATGCTACTATATATATAGCAATGATAATACATGTTAACATACATAATACATGATAACAGTCCAGTAGATTTTATTCTATGGGCATACCCAATGATAACAGTGATCGTACTATGTAGCAATAGTAGATGCTTAACAATGGTGAACAGTCCAATGAACTATTCCATGGCAGCATAGCATATGCCAAAGTTGCAAGCAGGGGGCAAGGCTTAATGGGATGGGTTACAGAGCTACAGCTCATATATTCCTATGTTAAATATACAAAATTTCATTGCAATGGGGGTTACAACCCCCATCAACACCCCCTGCGTACGCCAGTGTATTGCAGTGCCCAATGATGACAACAGTGATCACATGCACTACACAACCATGCCAGTGCATGTTCAACTGACAACTTATGCCTTGATAGTTCTTGGAGAATTCCAGTAAGTCAAATGCACTACAGCTGTCATGTCGGCTGCAACATACAATAACCATGGACATCACCTAGTGTTTGTCAATAAAAACAATTTGAAAAATATGGCAACACTATGATACTACCAGCTAATAGGTGAGTAAACCCTTTTGAGTTTACGATATAAATACAGAAACCGACAGTACAACACCAGTGTTCATTAAGAGTGAGCACAATTCATTACCTCAATATTTACTCAGTAGTTTGATGACGAGGGCCTGGAGCTCAACCCATTTATTAATGGCTCGGAGCTCAACCCATTTATTAATGGCTCAGATACACAAAAACAGTTACAATGCACCAGTGTTTCTGAAACTTTGGTTGCTTGTGGACCACTTTCAACGTTCCTTTAATTATTATGAACCCCCCCCCAAATAATGGGGGGGGGTGATTTGTGGACTTTCCCTGGAGGGAAAAATATTGTCTGAAACTTTTAGGTTGCCAAATCTGGTTAATAATTATAGACCCTAATGGCCACTGTTGAGTGCGGGCCAGGTAGCAGTATATTATGTATCATCATTAAGATATTAAAAGCATCCAGTATTTTTTTTTTCTTACATTCCAACATAAAGTTTAGAAATCCCAGAAAATTAATTTCGCCTTTAGAAATCCGATTTTTTACTTGTTACGAAGGGGCACTTTTTCGAGCCATAAAGATAAATTCATAAGTGCCAATCCATCCAATTTATATGGAAGGCTTCCAATTGTTTATCGATCTTTTGATCGGAAAGTGATTTCTTCCAATTTTCAAAGATTCTGTTAGAATCCTCAATATGTATGTACTGTATATAAATACTGTTTTTTAAATACCTTAGTCTGAAGATTCTGTGGACTACTTGACAGGCTACCTACCGCTAACCAGACTGAGAAACACTGCAGTACACTATTGTACTTGAATCAGTAACCCTAACTTAATAGACGAACACGTTATCAATATAAATCTCTAAATCAACCACCCACCCACCGGACAATCCACATCTGTTGTTCAGTCAACCTCCAAATGGATCATATAGCCTTATAGTACTTGGATTAAAGTGACTACACTCCCCCATAAACCCTCACATACACACATCTATTTATTTCCTATAAGTGTCCTGGTTCTGTCCATAACTTCTGCAGACACTATATCCAAAATTACCCTCCCAATGCTTTACAATTTTATGGATAATACCCTCAGTGCAGAGCTAAAACCAATTCTTTGAGGGTATGATGTTCTACCGCAGTAAAAGCAATATTATTTGCATAATAAAAATTGGGAACCAGTAATTTCTAAACTGAATATTTTCTCACTCATAGTTTGGAGTTGTCTTTTTTTCCTTCTTATTGAAAACACAACTTTCTAATTTGATTTTGAAATTTTTATGGTGTATATTTATTGGTTTCAAACACAAAATATTTAGCTTCTTGCGACAGCCACCTAATAGCAATATTTAAAACTGAAAAATCTACATAAAAAAAAAAAGAAGTTTTTAGCCTATTATTATTTTTAATTCTATTTTCTTTTAATATGTATAATTCTAGAAAAATATACTGAAAGTAGGAAAATGTGTCAAAACACGAAAAGTGTCGCATGAAGATATTTTGACACTTCAGTGCATTTTTGGACGGTAAAAACCAGCTTTGGACACATATCGTGTCCAAAACCCAACCCTGATATAGTCCCATGTGAAGTATACAAAATTTCATTGCGATGGGGGGGTTACAACCCCCAAAACCACCCCCTGGCTATGCCTATGCCCATATCTATCATTGATAGATAATAATGTGAAATTTTACCCTATGTAAATGTTTTATTCTGACCTTAAGGTAACTGCCAGTTTAGCAGAATGGAATCAAATCTTCGGTTTCTCTAATAAACATAATGTCTCTAATTCAGCAATAACTGCATGTTTGGCACCCTAGGATGTGATTAAACATGTACGTTAACGAATTCCGTTACCTTTCTTTCTGCTCAGGTAATCAGCAAAAGGAAAGTTTAGCTTTAACGCTGTTGGGAAATTTTTCCCGTAACTATAATAAAATGCTTCATTACTAAAACACTTAAAATATGCATTCTGCAAATTCACCGCTTTTATGCGTTTACATTAACTGATGCTAAACAGGGCTAAAATATGCAATGGCATATATGCATTTGCATATAATCCAGACTCCAATTATTTCAGTGGTGAATAAAATGTCAATATGTGAGCCATACTCTATTACCTTAACCCCTTAACGCACCAATTAAAAATTCAAAAACGTTCGTTTTTCCACCAATTTTTCTTTTCTCTAGTTTCTTAAAATACGAAAGAACATTAACAAATCTTGAAAAGGCGAAACGAAAAAGCTGGGAATCACATTTGACACCTTTTTTTCGGGTGAGAGGAAATAAGCACAACACTGTCTAATGAGTGTATTCGGTGTAGTCATATAGAAAACCAAAACTGAAAGTCTCATGAGTTAACTCAGGTGTACGGAAAAGAATCATTTTCTTAAACCAGAGTTAACTCGCATGAGTTCGCTATGGGGTTAAAAATAGTATTACCTGATTGTCTCTCTTTTTCATTGTGATCAAGTTAATAAACACATTATTTGTGCTTTATGTTAAAGGTTAAATTATGTTTTTTCAGGGTGTTGTGCAGGGGCTTTCAAATAATGCTTCAAAACTCAATTCCTCAGAGTTGGTGAAATCACAGTCCAGTCCATTAGTGAGGGATCTCACATTTCAAAGTGCCATTCAAGAAACAAACCAGCTCGTCTCATATTTACAGAAGGTTTGTAGAGATATACATATATGTATATATTTAGTCTTTGAAAAACAAACTAAAGCACCAAAATGCCCTATAGTGGTGACATGCTTGCCTAGCATTCGGTTATCCCTGATTTGATTCCCAGGTGGTGCCAAAAAATTCGGTACTTACCAACTAACTGCTTACTGAACTTTCGGGGTTGGTTCCCTAGGCCTTAAAAGGTTTGGATTTGTTGGAAAACTAGTGTCTCTGGCATGCCATGACCCTTACTATCCTCATGCTGTAAAACGCAAACATGAAATGTCTGATTGCAACAAAACTTCACACGCAAATACTTTATGTTGAACATGCAAATGGTCCAAAATTTTGTATCCAATAAATGAATAGCAACAGCAGCTACAGTGCATTGGAACTATGCATTGTGATTATGTACATTAAGAATGATCCTCGCTTTCAGGAACAGAATTTATAGTAGATTTTACTTCCGTCTACATTGACTGTGACATATATTTATGACACAGTGTACTAAATACACCTTGAGAAAGATACGTTGTGCTTAAATCTAATGGGAAGCGTGGCTGCTGAAGGTGACAGTGTATTCCCAGATAGGTTTGAACATCAGAAGATCTTAACAGCCCAATGGCAAAGGAGAGATTGTCAATCCATACTGGTGTACAGGGATGCACCGCTCACACTGGTGTCACCATTTAAAGTCAACTGAAAACCAATCCACAATCAATCTACCCCAGAGACTGAATGAAATAGATGGATGGCATGGAGGAACACACCGGATTGGTCGATGATCCTACAGGAGTCTGCTGGATACTGTTGAAGAAATGCAGAACTCCAAAAGCAGCAGAGAGTGGGCATGAGCCAGCCGTGTAACCAAAGCGTGCGAAATGCCATCCATCCCATCTAAGCATCTAGCCGTACAAACACATGTGTTCTTTGCACCGTACAAACACATGACAGAAAGAGAATGTGTCATTAGACTGAAAAAAAGGCAGATGGACAAATTGCTTGGTATTTGAATAAGAGCGATACGATAATTGTATGATGTTGGTGTGAATGGGTTGAAAACTGTATTTCACCTACAAGTGGACAGCCTAAAATGAGAGTGAAGAGCAATCATGAGAGAAGCTGTAACAACATTTGATGTATCTTAATGAACATGTTACATCTACCATGCAACTGGTACTGAAGTGACCGTTCGGACATTGTAGGAGCAGGGATTACACTCACGATGCCCATTGTTCTGGCCACCACTGACCTCTCTCATCATCAGCAGCAATTAGAGTGGCGCTGGGCTTGATCAATGTAGAACTGCCTTAATAGCGAGTCTGATTTCCTTGTCCAATGTATGTGACTAAACAGCCCCAAGATTATAATGTTTGCTGCGTGTCATTTTTCAATGCCATATTATCCAGAGATAGATATGAATACCTTGTTAGGTATGTCATAATCTTAGCTATTCTTTTAAACATTAGGCCCTTCAGTAGTGCAGTAGTTAAGACCTTTCAAAGAAATGTGCAAGGTCCGGGGGCAACTAATACCTTAGAGGTCCTTTAAAATTTACATGTCTAACATATGAAGTTACAAGGTTGAGGCCCCTAATCTTGCGAGACCCGGTATAGCAGCCCCTCCTGACCCCCCCTCCCCAATAGGCCCTGGCAGTGGTGATGTGTTCACTGATCATGCAATTACCCTCATTGTTCCAAGAGGTACATAACACACACTGACTGCTTACTAGGGGTTTTCTCTCCAGGCCATAAGAGTTTTGAATTCCTCGAGGAAACTAAAACCGTATGTGCAGTCTCACCTTGTTTGACACAGAATGACACTTGCTGTCCTTGCACTGTAAGAATTCAACCAATCAATCCTTGAGGAAACTGTGGATCCCAACATAACATGACCCTTCGGCCTTGAAACTGACGAACTTTTAAACATTAATGAAAAAGATTGAAGTGCATAAAATATCCTGAAGCATGTTCACATGTGGTCTTGTACGATTTTTTTTTTTCGTTTTTTATATGATTTGTAGGAGGTGCTTAATCTCATCCGGTCTGTGGACAAGATGAATACATCGCTATCTGCCTTAAACGACCTTTCAACTAAAGTTGATACTGCTAATGATGCCATCGTTTGGATTGTAAATGACACACATATCCAAAATGTGAGTTCGCTAATTATATTCATTTCACACTTTGTGTTTAATTTTCAAATATGCATATATGGACAATATAGTTCCCTACTGTACTGAAATTCTGGACGTAACATCTGAGGATACCATATAATTTTTTTTTTCATGGCTCTATTGCCCAGGGTGTAGTTCCTTGTGCAGTAATGCAATAATAATAATCTTTATCTGTCCTGTTGACAGATTTGGCAAATATGTACAGTCTGCATATCTGCCAAATAATATATAGTATGCATAAAAGTACGATGTATAATGTGCATTGTACGCTATATATTACATTTACTTTGAGGAAGTACCAAATGTGTTTGAGTGTACATTCCAAAGCTTGATTGCACATTAAAATGTATGTTATATGTGTGTATGCACTTACACATAAACCTTTTTTTTAGGCCCGTTTGTATGCACTGGAAAATTATGTGAACACTAATTTAACACTACGTGTTGAGCATTTGGAATATGATGGAGTAAAGACCATTGAAAAACCACACTTAAATTCAGAAATACAAGCAGCATCGGTACAAGAACTGGTGAATCAAACGGTAATTTATTTGTATATGTCTTTTATTTTCACAAACATCATATGAAACATAATAAACGTGGATTTCCTCCAAGAGTAATATTATACAAAAATTTTTAAAAAAGCAAACTTATCCCACAGGTTTTGAATCATCTTTTACACATCTTCCAATTTTTTTTATCATTTTTAAAACATGGTTAAATAGCAAATGTTTTAAACAAACGTCATTAATGTATAATCTCTATGGTGATGTAGTGGTAATGTCATTATCCACCACACAGAAAACCTTGGATTTTGTGGTGGTGGTGGTGCAGTGATAAAATATTCGCTTAACGTGCGATTAACCCGGGTTTGACTCCAGTGGTGCCAAAAAAAAAGTAGGAATGCTTTCCGACGAACCACTCACTGTAGCTCAGGGCTTGATGGTTCCCTAAGCCATGGTCACAGTTGCCACTATACGAGTTACAAGTAATGCTTCGGAGAAAAATAACCAACTTTCTCTGTCCGATCACCAAGCCCATCTCTTGTCACTTAACGCAAATTTTGCTATTGCAAAACCAGTCCATCCAACTAAATTCATCGGACCTATTGAGTGTTCTCTAAAATTCAGTAAAATCACGCCGGAACAAAAGAGCCTTCTCCGATACCATGTTACTGAAGCTTTGGCATCCAACAATAAACCTAAGGCCAACCTTTCCACACAAGATTCATGAAAATTGCATTCGCTGTACTCCAATAAAGGATATCATAATAACAAAAGCGGACAAAGGTGGAAAAGTAGTTGTCTTAGATAAATCACATTACATCGACGCGGTCAATTCTCCTATCCAAGATGGCCTTTATACTGCAGTTACAAGGGACCCTACCAATTCCTTTCTGGCCAAAACGAGGAAAGTTATCCAGTCTTGCCGTTAATTGATACCAAAACTAAGTTGTTAATTACACCCTCCATAGCCAATCCTGCTCACCTATATGCCTGGCCCAAGGTTCACAAGGCGAGTATGCCTTTCCGATCTATTGTTTCCAACATTGGCACTCCTACCCATTCGTTATCCAAACATTTAGTCAATAGATTTTCTCTCCTCTTATTAAAAACTCTTTAACTATTAAAAACTCTTAGTCTTTAAGACTATTAAAAACTCTGACTTCATTTCCTGCCTCAAAACCATCACTCCTAACACTAAATAGCACAGGCATATTAAATAACCCCAGTGTCCTAAATTTCAGTCAAATCCTCCTATTACTGTCATTACTGGGACCTTTTGAGTTGGCAATTACTATTTTTCTTCCCGCCCTATATATACACGAACTTGATTATAAGAACATTCAAGGGAACCATGAAATTTTGAGACGTCACCGATAATTTGAACATGATGCATAGAATTCAGTTTCATTGTGGTGACATTATGCCGTTGCAATCAGGGAAATTGCCGTACATTCGGAATACAAACTCAGTGGTCTTTTAACTACTAATTTCATAATTTTTGTTTTTCATTCTTGTAGATTACAGCGGCTATTTTGAGAATTATAAACCCAGATGTAAATCCCGTAGTTCTGTATAAATCTTCAGGGAATTATTCAAACGATGTCATTCTTCGAACCCACAATGTTTTGGTACTTCTGGCTGATCTCCTCAAACAAGTGAGTACAGTTCTATAAAAATGATAAAATGAGAAATTGATATTTTTCATTATCAACAGTAACTAAAAGAAACATAAAACACCGTTTAGTAAACAAGTTTTCTTTTGTTTGTTCTTCTAGTCCATACTTGTAAATAAGTGCGAATGCAGGCATATATATATATATATAGGCCAGCAATTAGGGGCTTTTTTTATAATATACCTATGAACTTGTACTGACAAAAAAACAAAGAACATTATTTCATCAATTGCCCATGCTTGATCACTTGTTTATTAGTATATGACATGGGTCCCCGTCAAGGGTGGACACAGAGGGGCGGTCACAAGGTTCATGACCCCCACCCCCCAAAAAAAATATTTTTTCACTGTAAAAAATTCCAACTTTCATGATAAATGAAGGGGTTATTCCAAGACCCTGGCAAATTCTGTCCTTAACCCCCCAAATGAAAGTCTGTGTCTGTCCCTGGTCCCCATAGCATAATTAAATATCAGCTTTCTGTCGTAATCTAGCATGCCGCAAAATGACCCTCGTTGTCGTTGCACTGTAAAATATAACAAACCAAATCGTTATCCAGCGGTGGATTTTATCAGAGTACTTCATTATTTTCATTTACGTATTTTAATGCTATTTTATGAAAGTGGATTTTCAATTAAGACCATATTTACAATTAATCTCCTATTTCTCGTATCACTGTCATAAGCCGTAAAATATACAAATAACTGCTAAGACGATATTCAGACTCCCAAACAGGGCTAGGTCACTAGTTTAACGTTGTGCTTCTGTTCCGTTTCCAGCCATCACTGTCATAAACCATAAAATATACAAATAATTGTGATAGAACAAGATTCAGACTCCGAAACAGGGATGGATCACTGGTTTATCGTTGTCCTACTGTTCCATTTTCAGCTGTCACTGTCATGAGCCGTTAAGTATACAAATGACCGCTACAACTCTTGGACAAAAGTATGGAATACTTGTATTTTTTATTTACTTTTATAAAAGAGGGCCTGTTTAACCCCGTTTTGATTGGCTATTTGCAATCAAACAAACTGCACTATAGGCATGGATTAATTAGATACAAATTAAGACAAGTTTCATTTTCAAAAGTTCATTTAATCAAAAGTTGCATCAAAATTCCAGAAGCTGTATATATTGGTTTTCTCTTGCTTACGTTTTTTTTTTTTTAGTGTGAGCCAAATATTTCCTGTCGGAATGATGTCGGGGCTATTGGTAGGCCAGTTTAAACATGTAATACCCTTTCTGCATAGTGAGCTTTGATTATTTTGGCCCAATGACATGATGCGTTGCCATATTGGTAAGTGTAGTCATCATCACCAAAGTGTTCTTTGGCAGTTTTCATCACAAAATATCCAAATATGCTTCCTTTTGAGATAGCCATCTCATACCTTTCGCTGATATTGAACCCCAAATCATGCCTTTTGGAAATTTTGATGATCCTCAAAGACAGTTTTGATGAAATCTTTCATTACCCTACCTTCAAATGTGCATGGGTATGGAAATAACTGTGTCCACAGTTATCTCCATACCCGAGACAAATCCTCAACTCATCTGTGAACATGATTCCAATCACTTATGGACCAATTCTTGTGTTTTTTCGCCCATGTAAGACTAACCCTCTCCCACTTGTCTGTTATATATGGTTTCGTTTGATCTTTACGAAAATTGTGACCTTTTTCTTTCAGTCTCCTCCTTGTGGTCTTATCAGAAACAGTCGCTCTGTTATTCTTCTAACCTGAATTGATCTCTCTTGATGAAGAAAATCTTCGTTTTTTTTGACAATCTTTATCAAATTTCTATCATCTCACTCAATCGTTTTTCTTAGCCGCCCACTTCCACCTTGGTTTCTGACACCTTCAGTCGTTTAAATTTTGCTATAATCTGAGAAAACAAATCCTTGGGAACAATTAAAGCTAATAGCAATTTTTTTTTTTTTCTCCCTTATTAAACTTATCAATCAGAGCTCTCGTGACTTGCGTTAATTCTCTCGTAGGTACCCCTATAATGAAAATATCGTGGCGCTGGTGTCGATTTACGTAGCTGTAATTTATGTATCCATAAACACTTCATGATGATGAATGATATCACCACACAATTTGAGGAGCAAAATAGTGATGGAGTTGTTAGTTTTGCAGTTTCCTTCTATTATTCCATACTTTTCACTAAAGGTTTAATGTATTCCATACATTTTTTCCTGCACAGCTTCAGGAATTTTGATGTAACTTTTCATTAAATGAACTTTTTGAAAGTAAATTTGTCTTAATTTATATCTAATTAATCTACATCTAGAATGCAATATGCTTAGTATCAAAATGGGGTTAAAACAGTCCCTCTTTTGTAAAATTAAATAAAAAATACAAGTATTCCATACTTTCATCCAGGGTTTGCAACACAAGATTCAAACTCCCGAACAGTGCTAGGTCACTGGTTTATCATTGTGCTGCTGTTCCATTCTCAGCCATCACTGTCATAAGCCATAAAATTTACAAACAATTGCGCTAATACTAGATTCAGACTCCTGAGTTAGAGCTAGGTCAAATCAATGATCTATCAGCTGTCCTGTGGAGATGTAGGAGATAACACATTCTGTTGCCATCAACCCAGGTTTAGTTCCAATGGTAATGTAATAATGTGTGCCATTTTTCCTGCCACCTTTTATCCAGGGTCTGGTTTTCCAAAAAGCAAAGGTTTTGATTTTTTTTTAAAAAAAAAAGCCTTTGACTCCATATGGCATAATTTTTGCTGTCCTTACAACCTATCTACCGTAAAACACAAGCAGTAAGTTAATAATATAATTAATAATATACATTTACTGAATTAAAAACTCGTATTTTACGATTATCTTTTGAACTGTCTTATAGGCTTACGATTAAGTTTTATAATTAGACCTTTAAAGGGATTGTGAAAACAAAAATAATTTATATTTATTACTGATTAAATCATTTAATCTGTTAAAAATCAATTTGCTTTTTCCACAGCCGTGACTCGTTGAATTTAAAAATTGAATAACTAATTTAAATGGTCGCATAATGCCATGTCTAGCTTTTACGTTGAGGGTTAACCATATGGTGAGATTGAGGTAACTCATTTATTTACCATGTGGAGAAAGAAAATCTGGGTATGCATCTTTTAATACCGAATACTTAATATTTCTTCTACCAAGCTATATTCCAGATACTGTAGGTGATAAGTTCAGACCCTTCAAGAAACTGGTGCTAATACAGCAAGATCTTAGCTGTTACTTTGTGCTTGTTTTTTAACATTTGTTTTTTGTTGCACCATAATACAAACTATACTAAAGATTTTTGGCATAGCCTTTCCTGTTAAATTCCTCCATTTTGCATCATTATTGTACTTACGGTCATTTTGATTTTAAAGAATTCTTGCAAAGTATTGATTATGTGAATTATTATGGTGTAAATTATAGAGGTATATAAGGGACCATACAAATTTGATTATTTTAACCAATTTTATATATTATTTTAACCTTAAGCAAGACATTTTTTATTTTTAATTATTTTATAAATAATTTTATATATTATAATATAATATTTTAACCAGATTTTTTTTAAACCATAGTGTGGTAAAGCATTTTTACACTTATTTATTCTGTACTTATTTCTAAATGTATTTCATGAAATGTACAAAAGAAAAATTCTTTGAACTGGAATAATGTGATTCGAGAATTGTGTAAAAGGCAATCACCCACTTAGTTTGGATGGGCTGACAAATCATTATAGCTAATGCTGGATTTTTATGCAGGGAAAAATCGTCATTTTAAAAGGTACCGATATTATATACATGGTATTCAGTCATCAGAAGCGATACATTTAATGTACGAAAAAAAAAAAAGAAAACCAAAATTTAATCCTGTAGTGATTCTGTTCGGCATTGTTACAAATAATTTCCACTATATATGGAACGAAGTGTTACCAAATGAACTGGGGGATTTTTTTAAATTTATTAAATGTAACTTATTTTTTATATCTGTATTCATGTAGGTCAATCACATTCCTCCAAATTCTCTCTTGAATGAAGGAAACGCCACTGACATAATCTCCCATTTGCTCAATAGTACATTTCATGAACTCATCACGGAATATGACTTCAAACTTCAGGTATATGTATTTGCTGTCTTGTTTTTATGTTCTGACCAGTGATTTCAATAATCACAATGATATTAGGTGGTACTTGTATAACAATCAAAAACGTTAACCACATTTTATGGTAAAAATGTAAAATAATTTTTGTGAAACAGGCTATTACAATGCATTCAGTTATGTAAGATTGTAAGAAGCCACAATTTTTGTAAACATACGATATTTTTACTTCTATAGGATGTTGAAGCAAAGATCAACAAATCTATTACAAATCATCAGCATCCAATTCTTGAGAAAGGTAGGTATTTTGCTTTTATTTCTATTGAGCTGCTAGCATGAATTGGATTATAATGTTACCCAAGAACTCAAGCTATTTTCCTTGTCACCAAAATTCAGTAAAAAATTTTAGTTCTCTAGCCGACAAAAGTTCAAATTCCTCGGGGAAACTGTAGGTGCAGTATGATCTTGACTATCCTTGTTACGTAAAACGCCAATAAGTCAAATCGATTTACTTTTATTGAGTTCCTTTTTTGTCATGACGAGAAAACAATGCAAGACAAGCCAAGCTGCATTGCTATTCATTCACTGCAGACAATTCATGGAGAACCCGCTTAGATAATTTGTGAGCCTTATCTATTGCATGCAGATGTTTTTAAACAGTTACATCACTAGCACCATATGACCGGGCTAATTTCTAGCACGTTTAACTACTGTCATTATCAATAGAAACTTTCAAGGTTTCTTTATCAAGGCTCACAGAACGACCACTGCGGGACTTTTTGTAAAGTGATTTCAGTTCCAAGTTATGTGTTTTTTCACAACATCTGCCCTGCGTGCTAAGCAAATACACAGAGTTGTTTCTGCAGCATTTGGAATATTTGTATTACACACACACACCCATGAATAATCTCCACAGATACTGCCATTATAATCGAATGTCTTTCCACTACCAAACTGTTGACCTATCTAATCCCTACGCACAAGGCATTTTGAAACCTCTGCTAACAATATGCCATAGGCATGGCATCATCTTTCCGTGGATTGAATCCATACACGGTATTTCTTTTATACTCTCTTAAAATGGCAAATATCTCTGTGATTATCTGATACAATAATTCACCATACCTATCTTTAATTTCACGAATACTCATCCTGTAGAAAAGCACCTGAAGTATATTCATTTATCTTAATTTTATTCTATGTTTTAAACAGTAGATGCTATGATAAACATGTATGCCCCCTTGTTATTCTCATAGATGGTAGTGAAAATGAAGAGAAAGTATTGCTGAATTCCATACCACCGACTCATTCTGTAACTAATCAACCTCCATTGACTTCCGCAAAAAGTATGTTAATTATACTCATTAATTTTAAATATATTAATTGTGCATCCATTAAGTAAATCAATACTCTTCATTAGAACAAATACAGATTTTAGAATCTATCCTTCACAAAGTTAATCCAATGCTTTACACTTTATTCTCTTGTTTTAGTCTAAAAAATACTAACTATAAAGAATCTGGAATCGTCAGGGAATTTGGAATCATCCCTAGAAGTTGGGGGGGGATGACATTTTTGGTTAAACCTGGAAAAGTCAAGAAAACCTTCTTGTGTCCCCAAATAGCTAATGTTCATGCAAATGTGAAGATTTTTCCCCCCAAATCTGAAGTTTATCAATTCAATCGTCAATTCAAAGTTCTGTTTGTGATTCGTTATGGAATTTTTTTTCTCCAATGTGAAGTGAGAGAGGGAACCCTGTAATTTAGACACAAGTATACATTCGTAACCAGAAGATATGGAATTGTCTAGTTCAATAGCCTGGTTTTATACCTGATCAAGTTAGTACAGGTTAGAAGGTTTTTGACTATATAGGCATTTTATATTTGTAATTGTGATAAAAAAAATATAGGTTGAAACTAGTTTGTCTAGCCACTGTATTTTTTTTTTTTTTAAGTGTCCTCAAATGGGATGGATGAAATCATTAAAAGCAGGTTAGATTAAACTGAAAATGGGCGGGACAAATGTATGTGATTAAAAACTTTTAAAGAAAACTTTATAGACTAATAACGATTATAATTGTAATATTCTGTATGAATGCATCATGTTTTAATTTTTTGTAATGTTTCTTCTTACAGGTATTCCTACACCGTAAATTCTACAGGCATGCTCCATGGTTTCGTTGTTCACCTCACATTGTGGGATAGAGCAGCTGTAATTAAAGACAACGTCGCTATTTTTTACCATGTTGTTCGAATATGAACCATCCTCGCTTTTATGCTTGTCATTTAGGCAGCACAGCGCAGTCCATATTCATATATATATATATATAAAATTCGTGTATTGATTGCAGTGTGTTGAACTAGATCATTTCTGGTTAATCACGATTCATATTTGAAATTAAAAACCAACAAAGTTTAAACTCGTCAATGTTCTTTCCCAAACGTTATGTGAATTTGCTTATCCAAATCATAAGTTTTTTTGTTTTTTAAGAAGCAGGCTGTGTTGACAGATATCATCTAGCTGTCAGTGTTTTGTTTTTGTTTTAATTATTAACATCAAAACTCCGATGTCAGTGTGTGGAACAAGTGACAGTTAAATTTAGACTTTCCAATGCAAATGATTATGTTGAGTATCAGATGCCATTTCTTAAATAGTTAATTCCCCTTGGGAATGGCAATTCCCAAGTCGCACTCTCACCAGTTCCTTTATCAGTGTAGTAACAGTCAGTATAGGTCGTCGGATATCAGTTCCTTTTATCAAGTACCCAAATGGAAATAAGCAATTTTTTCTATTAGATATTTATTTACTAGCGGTAACTCCATGTTCTTTTTTATCAGTCAGATTTCGTTCATTTATTAAATTCCTGGTGTTTCGTCAGTATCGAGTTTAGAGTGTACAAATGATTTACTGGGTTTTTGCCTAGCTCAATACACTGCCGATGAATCAATTATTTTCCTTACAAATGTCTTACGTTCAATCATCTTGGTAGCTATTCTATTAATCACTCCTGCCATTTTTCCATGCTCGGATATATATAGTAACCTTACAGTCATTAATATAAAATATTGTAAATATAACAATCCTTTTTATAATAGCTTTCGATTTACAATGGTGGTCACGTAATGGTGTTCACCATAAGCTGTACATGCGTAATAAATTCTGTTCTTATTTTTTGCCATTCATTTTCCTGCAACTGTCCAATGGTTGTAATCATTTTTTTTTTTAAATTTATTTCATTACGAACAATTAGAAAATTTGTATTCTTTCTTGAAAATCTGAAAACGTTTTTGAATAAAATCAACAATTGTTTATTGATTTTTTTTTGTAATACAGTGTTCAATATATTTGCATTTTTACTAAAAATTGGTAATGTTCTTGTGAAATTTTAGGTTATTTGTTTACTGAATTCCTGTAAAATCCAATGTTTGCTTTCAAAATTTAATAAATTTGTTTCCGTGTAAAAGATAATACCAACTCTCTGTTCTAATGGGAATCATAAAAGCAGTGTGGTTATGAAAGTAGAAAAAAGGCAATTTAAATACTTTTAACCTGTTAATACTGTCGTTCATTTTCTCTGGTAGTAATAATATATTTAGTTTTTCACGATTCTTAGTGGCTATTATTAATATGTCTAATAGTAGGAGAAGACATGCTTGTTATATTTAATAACACTTTGTTAATCAGGTAGGTTTTTGGGCATTCAGAGGTTGTATGATTCTTTTAAGCAAAAATCGTTAAATGTTAATGTTAATATGCATTTGTTGTACATTAATCAGATTTTTTAACCAGTTGTTACACCATCAGGGTTCCTACGTAGCCTGGAATTGTCAGGGAATTTTAAATCACCCCCAAAGGTCAAGGAAAAATTATACTTTTTGGTCAAACCTGGAAAAGTCAGGGAAAACCTTCTGTTTTTGAATAGCTAACTCTCCCATAAACAAAAAAGCCACTTTCGTTGAAAGGTGCTTATGATTGGCCAGGGAATTTTGCCAGAAAAGTCAGGGGAAAAACCTGGAAAAGTCAGGGAAAAACCTTAACTTCTATTTTTTGAATAGCTAACACTCCCATGAACACGAAGCCATTTACTCCACAACCAAAGTTTAAGTGAAACTTGCTTATGATTGGTCAAGGAATTTTGTCAGAAAAGTTAGGGAAAACCTTAACTTCTGTTTCGAATGGCTAACTCTCCCGTGAACATGAAGTCATTTTCTCTGCAACCACAGTTCAGTTAAAAGTTGCTTATGATTTGTCGGGGAATTTTGCCAGAAAAGTTCGGGAAAACCTTAACATGTTTCGAATAGCTAACTGTCCCATGAACATGAAGTCATTTTCTCTGCAACCACAGTTCAGTTAAAAGTTGCTTATGATTTGTCAGGGAATTTTGCCAGAAAAGTTTGGGGAAAAGTCAGGGATTTATTTTCTCCAATTTAAATGGGAACCCTGTACCATTTTCTTTTGGAGTATTTTCTGTGTAGAAAGGTAATAGTCACAGTCCATGTTTTTTCCATTAAAAAACGAGTGTTTAAATACCATATAAACTATTTGTAGAAAGGCATTTTAGCAGAATATGTACTGTTTTATTTTGTTAAACTAGAAGATTTGTACTGCGTATTTGTTTTCTATGTATCTTCGTGTTTTAATCAGAATTTCTGTTCGAACAATTTGTCTTTCTAAGACTTGAGGTATCAGCTTTGCTATGGACCAATTACGTTACTACATAGTAATATTTACTATGTAAAACTATGTACTTCATAGTATATAGTAATGTTTACTGTGGAGTGCACATTGTGTATTACTGTACATTTTAAATGTGACTACTATGTATGAAGTTTTGTTTTCACAAATACTGAACACTTGAATTATTGTTATATTAATGGCATTCCAAATTCAAATGCAGTCGGACCCATTTACAACAAACATGGACTGGCACTTTGCTTGTTATGTCATGATCCCCATTAAAAACTGATTACCATTAAAATAAAAGACAGAAAAGTGAAAATGAATATTATTTATTAAGTGCTATATATATCAGAATTTTATATATTTTCGCCACACTCTAATGCCACTATATATAGTTGTATTAGAGTGGTGAAGAGAGATCTCATAGAGATCCCACGGAACTGGAATCGAGGAATTTAGAATTTTCCTTTAAAGATAGGAAAAAATGAGATTATTAATCCTGAAAAAGTGAGGAAAACCCTTTCAGATGTCTGTTTTAAATAAATTAATCTCTTGTGCATGTGAAACCGTTTTCCCACAGCTACCGTTTATTTAAAAATTTTATTTGTGATTGATAAAAGAATTTTTTTCTCCTTTGTAAGTGGGAACACTGTATACAATAAGTTGATGGTGGGTTGGTAGGCGCATCCTCATTATTATCATTGTCTGATCCGGTATTGTTTATTGCTTACATCTCAATAACATCTTCAGGAGTAGAAATATTGAATATCGTAACTTCAGGAAAAAATGAACTACTCCCTTTTCTTTCTAAAAAGGAAAAGATTTATGTTTAAAAACGTAGTTTTGGGCTGGGCCTGCTCAATTAAGACGATAATTTACTGGACTATCACTTAATATAAAAAGTTTTCTCTGTGCAATAAATTGTTTTTGCCCCATATATTTTGAATATGACAAAATAAATGTTTTACTTCCTCTTGTTAGAATTGAGTTCAACAGCATTTCTCTGAGTTTTTCAATTAAAACGTCTGATTTTCTTTCATCATTCCCTATAATTGTATATTGGTTACATGTTCGTGTAGTGTGTCATTAACCCAGGTTGGATTCCAATGGTGTATAATTTTTTTTTTCCCCTTCATTGTCAAGGGTTTGGTTCCCTAAACAACGGAAGTTTGGGTTTTTCTAAAAACTGTTGGTTATAACACAGCATGACCTTAGCTGCCCTTGCACTCATAGGCGTAATCTGGTGGGGGCAAAGGGGCAGTTGCCACCCCAGTTTATTTGGAAAAGGGGCAAAATCATACTTTCTTCAATACAATTTGGATTTTTTTGCCCCCTCCCCCAAGTTCATGCTATATTTAACCCCTCAAGTTATGCCTATGCTTGTACTGTATTATAGCATTCTTTTCTTGATGCTTTAGTATGACTTCTGCATGCTCTCACCTTCCTTGGTGCAGAGTGACCATTATTGTCCTTGCACCATAAAAATACAACCAATCAAGTATGCCCTTTCAAGCCCCATGTTTAATCAGTAAAGTTCATAAATCTAGTGAACCTAATTTTATTTAATGACAAATGTCATGATTTTACCATCTTTCTCCTTCTGCCATTATAAAAACAGTCACTTAGCAGCAGTAGCATAGCTATTTATTCGGAAATGGGGTCTTAGGCAGAAAGTCATTTTAGGCCCTCTAAAAACAGAGGGCCTAAAATAATTTTTGGAAAATATTTTTATTGAAATGAAGCCTAAATATTGAAAATTTGGGGTCTCCAATTCACCTGAAGCCCTAACCTGACCTTGACTGTCTGTGTGCCGTAATGCCCTGTGGTGGCACAGGTGGTAACATATTTGCCTGCCATGTGGTTATCCCGTATTTGACTCCTGACTGTGCCAAAAAAGAGGTTTACGAACTAACCGCTCACTGTAATCCAGGGATTCGTCCCCTTAGTCCTTAAGGGGTTTGAATTCGTCGGAAAACTGCAGGTCCAGATTCAGCATAACCCTTGGATTGTAAAAACAAACGAACTCCTAGCCTGTGCCTACTTTTACTCTGTGGTAGAAACACTGAGCAGTAGTGTGAGATTTATTAAAATGTGAAATTGTAATAACGAAGTCTTAAGATTCAGTTATTAGCATTTTTTGCAAATTCAAAAAACTTTTCCTTGTCACTAAATGTTGAAAGCCTACGAAAGTGTCCATAATGCTCGTTCTGTGAATGTTGTGTTTCTTGCTGCATTTTGTGTAAATTTTAAAATAACTATTTGCATGGTGCGTTTCATAAATCATATTAAAATATTTCTTCCCATTCTGAAATATTTTAACCCTTAGAAGCCTTATTTTCCAAATTAAATTTAAAAATGTATTTATTGCAGTAGCCAGATAAATGGAAAAATAAATATCACAATACTTATTTTATATATTTATTTCGAAAAAAAAGCAGGTATAAATTTTGATACTTTAGGCATTAAGTCCATAAATATGTCGCACTAACTGTTTAAAAGTCCGGTAACAAATTTAAAACTTAAGGCATTTAAGGGTTAAGCAGTTATAAAACATTGAACAAGATGTTACATAAACTAATCAACAACAAATAAGTAAAAATTTTAACCCGATGCAAGAAGACCAATAAAACCACTTTGAACACATTACATGCAGGACACGAAAAGTGTGAGATTGAAATTAAAATAGCAAGCAGGACAGGGTGGAGATGTTAAATTTTAATTACTGAAAGCTACAATATAATATGTATGAAATGCTTTTATAAAATTGTATTATATGTAGCTCTGTGTTTGTGTATCCCCCACCCTACACTTTATACTTTGCTTTCTGCTTATGCCACTGAGAACAAATAGGATGCGTACATGGAGAAAACTTAATCTGCTGTTTTTGGCATTGCAATTACATACTCTCCCTAGCTTTATATAATAAATACAAATTTATCAGTAGGGTTGTCATTGCAATAAGGGTAACATTATTTCCATATTGAATGAAAATAAAAAAATGTCATTAATTTATATTGTTACAAGTTGTGTAAAGTTAAGTAATATCTATGTTCTGCATTGACCAATTGAATATACTAGAAAATTATAACAAACCACACATTTTGCTGGAAATGATACCTTTAGATTGTTGAATTGTGAAAATATGTAGGATTGCTGAATTTAAAATGGCAGAAAATGTGCCTATATGCTTTACCAAGACTGCAAATTGGCACATGTCCAATAGCTGCAAATTGCTTCAGCAACTTTACGACACTGCCATTTGTAAAGCTGACTTTACATTAGTCTTTTAATTCAGCACTAAGTTACAAATATCTTAATTATTGTTAATATACAAAAGTTTTTGTGTTAATTACTAGAAAGATACAATAAAACACCTGAATAGTGAACACCTTTGGACTTCAGTATCTGTCTATCTGGAAAGGTTAGGGTATAAGAAGCATGGGGACTGAAAATTGGAGGACAATGTGTCCCTTAAATAGAGGTGTCCGTTAAAATGGTTTTAGGGTAATAATATCTGACATCTTCATACACAGAGAAAAGGGCCTTTGTTCTTGTCCTCATTTGTCTAGTACAGTGGTTCCCAACTGGTTTTCCGCAAAAAGAGTCTCAAATGGTCCGCGAGTCAGGTCATTATATAAAAGAAATAATTGAAAAAAATTTTATGAAAATTATTAAATATTAAAATTAATTATAAAAATGAAATTGATTGCATATTTGTAGTATTTTACAATCTGACGGAATTTCATAAAACGGTTCGTATTAAAAGTAATTCGTCTTAAGCGTGTTCATCTTAACGAGGTTTGACTGCATTATCATTAAATTTTTTTCTTTATTATTTCTCTTCTTTTCCAAAGGAAGATTTTACAAACACATCCCCCCCCACAAAAGCGACTCTGTTCCCTTTTTTTATGCAGTCAACTCGTGAGAATTTTTCAAAGTGGTCAGCGGGTACAATTGAAGTGGAAAAGTGGTCCGCGGCTTAAATTGAGTTGGGAACCACAGGTCTAGTAGATCAGGACACTCCGGGCTAAACGGAGGGACCCTGGTTCGAATCCAGGATGAGGACGGCGTCTCTTTTTCTCCTAAACAAAAAACAGCTCTAGTTTAAGTTTCTATGTGGATGTCAAAATTTAAGTAATATGGTTTTACTGCATATGTGTTTTTGCATTTTTCTGTTTACGTGATCGTGCTATGTTCAGTCTGAAATTTAATCAATATGTTAATTTTTTTAATTAAAGTGAAGAGAATTTTGTGATCTGTACTAGTCTGTAGGGTGTATTTTAATTGGAAATCAGAGTTGTATGCTTGTTTCTTAGTACAGTGTACTTGTATATAGATTTTAATTTATTTTTGTACAGTTTTGTCCGCTGTAGTATTGATCCCTGTTGAAGAAATGTGATTTCGTTACGTTTGTAGATTCCCCATGCAGTTGCTCTGCAGCGTCGTTTACTACTATTATGTTTAGTTTGGCCTTCAGTGTGTGTGACGGTGATGTGTTCATGTTGAACAGTTTAGAAACTCTTGCTCACGATATTGTTTGTTAATCATATGATGTTTTCACTTATGCAGAATAATAAAATATTGGAAATTGATTTGTTTCGTGTTGTTTCATGGCAACTCTTTTCGAAATTTTGAGTTACTGTAATCTTATACAAAGTGTGACCAATAAGTAGGGTGAATCACCCCTCAAATCGAAAATGGGAATAACCCGATTTTCAGTGACACCTTCGTCGTATTCAGTAATATTCAGTTAACAGTAGTACTTGGTTTTTTGTGGCTGTGAATCTTGATAAATTAGTTATCGAGTTTTGTCTGTGCAGTGATTGCGTGGCGTGCCATGGAGCAGAGAATCGATTTGAAATTCCTGTACAGATTGGGTAAATCAGCAGGCGAAAGTCATGCAATGCTGAAGCAGGTGTATGGAGATAAAACCGTGACCTTGACGACTGTGTACTTGTGGTTTAAAAAGTTCGATGATTGGCATAAAAGCATCGGAGTGGGCAGCCCGCCACCAGCAGAACAGGGACTGTTGCAGTGAGATCAGTGATTAACCATCAGGATGTTGGCAAACAAATTGGATATCCCTCAGGAAACTGTTCAGAAAATCATGACATAGGATTTGAGAAAACGCAAAGTTTGTTTGTGGTTTGTTCCTCATCAATTAATTAATGGAGGAACAAAAACAGCAACGAATGAAATGTTGTGGGGACTTCATCGACATGGAGGACGAAAATGCCCAGTTCGTGAAAACCTTCGTAACCGGCGAGTAAACCTGGTGTTTCCAGTATGATCCGGAGACAAAACGCCAAAGTATGGAGTGGTGCGGACCCAACTCCCGAAAACAGAAAAAATGTCATTTTGAAAAGTCAAGGGTAAAAAAGACACTGCTGATAACCGTTTTTGACTGTCAAGGCATAATTCACAATGAATTTCTTCCTGCGGGCCAAACTGTCAGCAGTGAGTTTTACTGCGAGGTGCTCAAACAACTCTTGGCTTGTATTTGTTGTGTACAGCCACATTCTTCTACGCTTGTAAAGAGGTGTCTGGCTCAACACAGGGTTACTGAACTGTCACCACCAGACTCTTTCCTGTTTCCTAAACTTTAAGTGACTTCAAAAGGACAAAGATTTACAGACGTTCCGCACATTCAAGCTGCTGTGACACGGGAATTAAAAGCTGTGCCAGTGGAGGAGTTTTCGACGATTTGTACATATGTTGTCCGTAGGTGGGTAGTGTACGACAGGGACTATTTTAAAGGATTGTAAAGTTTCCATGTCAGGTATGCTCAGTGTAAGACTCATTTCATTATTCACTCTACTTATTGATTACACCTTGTATTTGGGTAACCATATTGGTGCCCAAACATCATGCCAAATATTGATTTTGTCTAAAAGCAGCTTTGAAACACCGAACAAGTCTTGCAGTGATGTAGTGTTAATTGATTTGTCTATTCTGACTCAAATCCGGATTTGATTCTAGTGGTATTTTATACTTTTTTTCCCACCGTAGTCAGGGGTTTGCTTCCCTAGGAAACAGAAATCCAAGTTCCTTGGGAAACTGTAGATCTTAGCTCAACATGACCTTAGCTGCCATTTCACCAAAAAACACCAAATTTAAGCATGAACAGAATGGACCTGTGAGGGTACAGACTAGTTAAAGACTGTTTAAGTGACTGTTAAAGACTAGTGAAAAAATGTCTGCGTTTTACCATCTAAAGCTGGGGTAAGCAACCTTTTTATACCTACCGCCTACTTTTGCACCTACGTTGATAGTAAATCCTTTTTTTAAATTTTAATTTTGTGCAGGTATCATAAATGCAGGTTTGTTCTGTGATCTGAAGCGATACACTTACAAAAAAGGAAAAAACATCCAAGAACAACCATTTTTAAAAGCAGCCTTGGAAGAACGGTCTTTTGCTTTCAACACAGAGTTGCAAATACAAAAATACAACCCCGACAGAGGAACTTATTTTTTTTTTTAATTTTCTGCCAAATCAAGGGTGGATCCAGAAATTTTTCGAAGGGCGCGATTCCTATTTTTAGAAAGTATCCTGTACCTTCCATTTCATTTTCCATGATATAAACCTCGGCTGAAGATTGGTGGGGGTGATCCAGGAGCTTATTCAGGATTCAGAAACTGTGGTTCAAGATTTTTAGGGAATGTGGATTAGATTTTATTAAGGGGGATGTGTCAAAAATCTGGAGGAGTGTATATAAATCACTTTGGTGATCTCTCTCTCTTGAATCCATTCTTGACTAGACTACATTTATTAGGCAAAAATTTAAATTTGTAAAAATAAAAAACGCCTTCCCATGTATGAATCATACTTGCTACGCTGTGGTGGAAGAATAAGCCTATTTTATTGAGGATGTTTCCGAAAACGCCCGATCTTCAACATGTTTTTCCTTTCCATATGCGTATTGCTTCATTTCACAGAACCAAACTGCGTTTACCCATAAAAGTATGTTTTGTTTTGTTTTAAATATTTCTGCATCAGGAAATGTACTTGCTACCCTGTATTAAAAGCAAAAGATCGTTTCAATAACACTGTTTCTCAAAACGTTAGATTCTGAACGCTTTTTTCTCCTTTCTAAATATATATACCTTCACTTTACAGAACCAGACTTCATTTATTAGGCGGAAAATTAAAATAAAAAACGCGTTCGCACAATACAAAAGAATCGAAAACTAGGTTACACAAATCCAGACGGAAGTTCTGGACAGAAACGCATAGAGGAAGCTGGCATATTAAGTCTCCTCCAAAACTCGTACGTGATTAAATGGATGACAACAAAAATCACTTCATTTTACAGAACCAGATTGCATTTATTGTCGAAAATTAAAAAAGAATAAAAAAAAATTCATTCCAATTCATACTTGCTACCTAGCGTTGAAAACAAAAGACATTTTCATGGACTCTGTTCCTTTATATGCTTGCTTGAACTTTTTTTTTTCCTTTCGATATGTGTGTGCCGCTTTACTTCACAGAACTATGCTGCATTTGTTATGTAAAAAAAATTGAAATTTAAAAAAAAAAAAAGTGCGTTCCTATGTCGGGAATCGAACTTGCTACCCTATGTTAAAAGCAAAAGATCGTTTTACCAATACTGCTTCTTAAAATGCCTGCTTTTGAAAACTTTTCCCTTTCTATACGTATATCGCTTCATTTTTCATTTCACAGTACCAACCTGCCTTAATTAGAGGCAAAATTAAAAAAAAAAATGCGTTCCCGTATCGGAAGTCGCGCTTACAACCCTGTGCTGAAAGCAAAGGACGCTTTTATACACTCTGTTTCCCCAAATGCCTGCTCTTGAAGGTTTTCCCCTCTCTACACGAGATTCTCATCATTCCAAAAAACCAGACTTCATTTATTAGGTAAAAAATTAAAATCTGAAAAAAAAAAAAAATACGCCAATATGGGATCGTACTTGCCAACTTGTTATTTTAGAATAAACCGGTTTTATTGATGCTGTTCCTTAAAATGCCTGCTCATGGACATGTTTTCCCTTGCTATATGTGTGTCGTTTCATTCCGTAGAAATAGGCTGCGTTTATATCAAAATCGGATCGAATGGGAGGAAGCGATTGCCCCCCCTTGAGCCGGGGTCAATAATATAATGGGTAATGAAATTAAAAATATCGGACGTTTGGTGTAAAATAGAAACCGGAAATAATTCGCACCCCCCCTCCTTGAAAGATTTCTGGATCCGATCGGGTGTTGTAAAATGAAGGTATACACATATGGAAAGTGTAAAACTTTCAAGAGTAGGCAAGAAACAGCGTCCATAAAATAGTTTCCAACTTCCAACACGGAGTAGCAAATATAATTACCGACATGGAGAGGCGTTTTTCTTTCTTTTTTCCAACTTTTAATTTTCCGTCTAATGAATGCAATCTGGCTCTTTGGGAGCATTTATTTATTATGTAAGCACCTTTGGGTTGGTGGGGGGTTGCCTCTGTGCTTATTTTCTTGTGTTTGCCAATATTAATTTTTGCTTACCAGCAGAGGGGATGAAATGAGCAAAATATTGCTTACGTAGTACTTGAACCCTCCCTTTTAAATTGTGCGGCATATACATGGAAAGCAAAAAAACGTTTAAGAGCAGTAATTTTAAAAAGCAACGTCGGTAAAACGGTCTTTTGCTTTCAACACAGAGTAGCAAGTGCGATTCCCAATTTAGGAAGACTTTCTTTCATTCATTCATTCAATTTTCCGTCATATAAATTAAACCTGGTTCTGTGAAATGAAGCGATACACATAAAGCAGGGGTCTTCAACCTTTTTTCAGTCGAAGGACCAATTTTGCTTATTCTTGTAGGCCCATGGGCCGCACTACTGTATCAGCAATATTAGGACTGAACAAAGGCCGCCCGAGGGGTAACACCCCCCACCTGGATCAGCCTTTGTTGATATTTTTGCCTTATATCTCTATATTAGTTTTTGCGTGTCCACTCAAAAATATTTTCTGTATCCGCCTTTGGGACTCAATATATATATTACAATGTAAAATATGTATGGACGCAAAAAAACATTTACAATGCTTTTTGTTATTAATATATAAAGCGAAATCAAACCTTTTAGCGAGATTTTTGGCACTGCTTATTTTTAACAATCCTGTCAATATCCGGTCTTATTTTTGATATTGCAATCCTAAAAGTGTTTCCAAGGTGGACGTCAGTTATTCTGGACTTAACTTTTCATTTTATCAACTTCGTTTTTGGAAACATCTGTTTACAGATGTACTGGCGTACGCAAGAGGTTGTAACTCCCACTGCAACGAAATTTTGTGTATATACACGTATATGTAAATGTATATACGTAATATGTTCATATTATGAACATATGGAGTTGTAGGTCTGTCCTCAGAGAGTCCGCGCTGTATGCACCGTGTAGTCTCAAGAAATTTTGAAAAATACCGAATATGTGCCCCATATTCTCAAGGTCTCAAGAAACTTTTTGTATTTGCTGGTTTTCGGGCAACTTTTAACAAAGTTCAGCCTTCTTTTTCTTTTCTAGTCATTTACAAATAAATGGAAACAAATGAGGAAAAAGCACTGACAGCCCCCAAGCCTCAAAATAATATCCTGCGTACGACCAGGAGAGGAATGAAAAACTGATGGAAGGGGCATGTGCCACCTTGGGCTTGGATAGGCGATAAACGACCAGTCAAATGCCAGTCAGCGCGGCGCGATGACGTCACCAAGTCCAGTAACCCCTCAATTTCAATACTCTTTAATTAAGACAGCACCGCATACTCTCAATAATTTTCTTCAGGACAGTCCTGTCTGTAACACCCTATTGTAAGCCTGTAATCCTTCCTTTATGAACTTTCTGCATACACCTATTCTCAGCTGTAAGTACTCCCGAATAGTAACACTTTCAGAGCATGCAGTCAGATAGTTGGGAAGATGTTCTTATCGACATATTTAGAATAGAATTTAATGAGTCCTAAGTTGAATTTTTTTCTTTAAACCACCGTTGACCTGAAAATCAATAAAACTACACCTAATGCATGGGCGTCCATATGGGGGCAATGGTGAGGGGGCTCAAGCCCCACCTAGCCATTGAAAAATTTGACTTGCCTGATTCTTTGATGCATTTACTTTTAAAAGTTTTACAGTCACATTTTAAAATAAAGTACTTTTTAGCTCATTACTAATTGTCAAGCAGTATCAATTACTTTTGTAGCATTTTAATATCTTGTACATTCACTAAAATGTTTGACAGCCTTGAGAAGGAGGTAATGTGTTTTCAGCCCCCAACCTAGAAGTACTCATTTGGGGTCCCATGACCTAATGCCCGTTTACGCTAGTAAACTAAAGTAAAACACAACCGAAGGGAAAACAAAATAATACTTTGGTTCTATAGTGTTTTAAAATATTTATTATGAAATATGAAAATGCCAACAGAATAAAATACATATATTTCAGACTCAAAGGGAGCAGAGACGTCATTTTTGTGTGAAACAATTTGTATTTTTTCATGAGCTGGCGGACCATGGGTTGAAGACCCCTGACATAAAGTGAAAAACGTTCAAGAGCAGGGATTTTGAAAAACCGTATCGATAATTTTGCTTTCCACAAAGCGTAGCAGGTATGATTCCTGACATGGGAACTGCACTTCTTCTTCTTCTTTTTCCGTCAAATATAATCTCGTTCTGTAACATGAAACGAGAGACATGTACAAAGTGGTAAAACATTCTAGAGTAATTTTTTTGCGAAGCAGCGTCGGAAAAACGGTGTTTTGCTTGCAGAACAAGATAGAAAGTTCGACTCCTAATATTGGAACGAACTTGTCTTTTTAAATTTTTATTTTTCCGCCTAATAATGAAGACCAGTAATTAATTAACGTATACATATATAGAAAGGAACAAAAAATTTCAAAAGCGTGCATTTTGAAAAACAGCACTGATAAAACAGTGTTTGCTTTTAACGCAGGACAGCATGTATAATTCCTTGCATGTGACGCTTTTTTTAAATGTTCCGCCTAATAAATGCATTCTGGTTCTGCGGAATGAAGCGACACGCATATGGAAGATGAAAAAACATTTAAGAGCAGCAATTTTAAATAACAGCAATAAAAGTCTTTTGCTTAAAATACAGGTTAGTAAGTGCACTTGCCACCATGAGAGTATATTCTTTCTTTTTTTCAAATTTTAATTTGCGCCTGACAAATGCAGTCTGGTTCTGTGAAATGAAGTGATACACATTGAAAAACGGAAAAAACGGTAAGGAGCAGGCATCTTAAGAAGCAGCATTGGTAAAACGGTCTTTTGCTTTCAACACAGGATAGTAAGTACGAATCAAGGTAGTTAGAATATAGACAGGTACTTATACGCGCTTTTCTTCGTATTGATCGAATTTTACACACCTTTTTAACGTTATTGCGAAGCCAACCAATACTGTTCGTACACGTACATGGAAAGGTCAGATTAATATTCTGGAAAGTGTTTTCATCGCATAGGCGTACGCAGAAAGTTCACAAGGGAGGGTTATAGGTTCAAATGTGGGGAGGGAGTTACAGAGCTACAACATACGTTCCCATGTTAAATATATAAAATTTCATGGCAATGGGGGAAGGGTTAGAGCCAGGTCTGTACCCAAAGGGTGTGCGCCGCGCATTCTCAAGAAATTTTGAAAAATACCGAGTATGCTTCGCATACTCTCAAGATCTCAATAAAATTTTTGTATTTGCTGGTTTTAGGGCAATTTTCAACAAAGTTGAGCTTTTTTCCGCTAGTCATTTACGAACTTGAATGGTAACAAATGAGGGAAAAATCCCTGAACCCTTCAAGACTCAAAGTAATATCCTGCGTACCACCAGGAAAAGAATGGAAAATTAATGGAAGTGGCAACTGCTACCTTGGGCTTGGACAGACAATAGACGACCAGTCAAATTCCAGTTATCGCGGCGCGGTGACATCACCAAGTCCAGTAACCCCGCAATTTCAATACTCTTTAATTAAGACAGCACTGCATACTATCAATAATTTTCTTCAGGACAACCCTGGTTACAACCCCTTACGTACGCCAATGGGTTTAACTATTCAAAATAAGAAAGTTTTCTCGGACTTTTCCAGGTTTGATTGCAAATTCCCATTTTCCCCTGACTTTTAGAGACGATTTTAAATTTCTTGACAATTCCAGGTACATGGGAACCGTGCAACTGTTATTCTAAGATCGTTAATCATAAAAATAGATAAGTCACCAACTATTCGTTAAACATTTAACCCCTTCGTTATATGCGCCATTTTACTAGGCACGGCAATAAGACAGCCACACTATGGTAGCGATTTTAATAAACCATATTAATATTAGTACTAAAAGTGGTTTTTAATGGTAAATAGAGGATTATAGGGGCATTTAACTGCTGTGAACATTTAAATTTCAAGACTAAATTAAACGTAAACAAAAATCCCCATTGGGAAGTCAGTTTGGTAGAACAGTTTACAGTCCTTGGTCGAATTTTCTAGGACTGAAAAAATTACACAAGCATATGTTTTAGCAGTTATGTTATAAATGTCTAGGTTAGCGATTTTCAGCTTTTTTTCGACTCGCGACCCACAAAAACTAATTACTAAAATTCTGTAACACACCAAAAAACACTACAGATCTGATAAAAATAAATACGTAAAACATAGATATAATTCTGATTGAAAAGAGGTTAGTGTCTATGAATAAATAGTCAAGTATTGCATATTCTAAAAATTCTCAGGATCTGTGGACCTTTCACTAGTTGAAAATCGCTAGTCTAAGTGGACTGTGGAGACTGTGGAGAGTTGAAAATATTTTCATGGTAAGCAAAACTTGCGGAAATTTCAACAAGTCAATACATATTTATTGTGGCTAATTTACAAAACTTATGTCCCCCGAAATTAATACAGTCAATCAAAGAAAGGAGTAAAATTTCTAAAAATATTTCAACATGTTTATAACTAAATAATAAATTATGTGTGTTAGGTTCATAAGCGTATGCAGAAAGTACGTAAGGGGGGGTTGTAGGCTCAATGTGAGGTTACTGAGCTACAACTCACATATTCCTATGTTAAATATATAAAATTTCATTGCAATGGGGTGGGGGTTACAACCCCCACCAACACCCCCCTTGAGCACGATAATGTCTCATTGTACTGTTTTTTTAGTTTTTTGTTTTTTTAAATTTTTCTTTCAAATAAGAATATTATCTGTTTTTGCATGTATTATAATAAGGGTTCTTGAATTTTTATTAAGCCACGGGCAGTGCCGAATTTATAAATGGGCAAGTTGGGCACTTGCCCAGGGCGCAAGAAGCTGCGGATTTTTTTTTTTTAATTGCAAATTATTTACCGTAGAATTCTGTCGATCAGCTTTCCCCGAGAAGGCGCCCCCACCCCCATCCTTTTTTCTGAATCCGAAATCCTGATAAATTGTGTGAAACAAACTCTGTCCCCAAGGCCGGATCCCGGTAGGGGGCGTACACCCCCTGAGAATAAATTTACATTAAAAATGATTATTTTCAAATAAAAAATAAAACTAAACTTACAAGTGAAATTTTCAAGCTTTGCGGCCACTCTGAAATTTTGCTCTGCACCTGCCCTTCCTCCTCTTCTCCCAATATCCAAAAAATCGTCGTGAAATAAACTAAATTTATTTATAAAAATATCGTTATTTTATCTTATAATAATGCATATAAGGTAGGCTAACCATAAATGTCGCTCCTTCCCTATCGTCTGCGATTTTTCGTCGAATTTGAGGGGGCGGAAGGACAGAGTTTTATTTATTTCTGCTAGTATGGCGGGAGGGAAGCACGGGCTTAACTCGCTTCAATGTCTTGGGAGGGCTGACCTACTTTCTAGTGGGGGGAGGGGAGGTAGGCTAAACCATATACCTCGATGCTTACAAGAAATTTTCCAGGGGGTTATCGCCCTAGTTACACTAATGGAGGGGGCGCCAAAATGGTTCTGTCCAAGGAGCATCGTACCCTAAATCCGACCTCGGCCACTGCTTCCTTTTAGGTCCAGAATTATGGACGCGGGGCCCCCAATATACGTAAAACCAACATTTTTATGATTTTTCTGGGATTGAAAATAACTAAAAGAAAAAACATTCAAGCTGCTGAACAAGCTGACGCTTGTTACTGCTCTGAGGGAGAGGGGCACAGAAAGTTACAGGGGGGGCTCGAACAGCTACAGTGGGGACTTAAAATTCGTTAATATTGGTGATCTATCTTACTAATATACATTTAGTACTAAATAACCAAACAGACTAATATATTCAACATTAATGAATAAACTTCTTAATATAAATCTTTCATTGGAAACTTACATTTATAAATATTAGTGTATAGGTTTACTAATATTTGCAATTTACCTTATCATTATTATAGAATAGATGAAGACTCAAACCTCTGTAAACAGCGTCTGGTACGTTTATCCGACAAGTCACCCATCCGAAGCTCGGTCATAACGAGCATGAAGGATATTAGTTCGTTTATAACGATCATATAGTGGATCTGAACTCGGTTATAACGAGTACGACGGATATAAACTCGATTTTAACGCGCATGATGGTATGAACTCGGCTATAACGAGCAAGATGGATGTGAGTTCGGTGATAATAAGCATATAATGGATATGAACTTATTATAACGAGCACGCTCGGTTAAAACGAGCATGATGGATATGAGTTCGGTTATAACGAGCATGATGGATATGAGAACTCGGTTATAACGAGCACGCTGGTTTATAACAAGAATTAGGTTTTATGTATTATCTAATTGTTTGGTACAAATTTTTGTAGTAAAAATGCAATGTGTGTGACACAAATTATAGTATTTATTTTCGTTTTTATTATAATATTGAGTACTTACTTGTAAGTTTGTTATAATATTAAACGCTTATTTATAAATAGAGAGTAATCACAATAAATTATCGCATTTAAAAAAAGTTTTAACACGCTATTAATTGCTATTTTTTTGGCACAAGAAAGTATTTTGTTGCATTTTTATTGTTAATGTTTCTATGTTGTAAACAAATAATATTTAACATATATATAAGAAGGAGATATGGTAATATACATTTATTAAAAATAATACATTTATGATAATTTAAAAATATTAGGGGGCCGCAGAGAGCCTAGAGGGGCTCCCGAGCGAAAAACGTTAAGAGTCACTGCTTTAAATAGTTAATTATTTAACAGCTATTACGTGTATTTTATATCTTCTACTTGATGTGTCACATACTCATGTATTGCAGTTCTGTTAGGGCAGTTGTCAATTTGTGATTATGTGTTCGTTTTATTATTTTTGTCTTACGTAAGTATGGTTCAAACTCCCTCTCCCCGTTGTCACCAAAAATAAGCAAATCTCTCCCCCTCCCCCAAAGATGCTTACGTAATACTTGAACGGCCCCTTATAACCGAGTTCACACCCATCATGCTCGTTATAACTGAGTTCATATGCATCATTCTTGTTATAACCGAACATTCTCGATAAAATCGAGTTTGTATCCATCATGTTCGTTATAACCGAACTGATATGAGTCATGCTCGTTATGACAGAGCTCCGGATAGGCAACTATGCAGGTCTCATCGGGTAAACGATCCATTCCCCTGTAAACAACATGATGTACACAAGATGTACCCTAGAAATACAGTAGAACCTCCATATAATGAAATCGACGGTTCCATAAAAAAAAATTCGTTATATAGGAAATTCGCTATGTGGAAACGATGTATTCATGAACCAGGGCAATATGATACCACAATTAAAATCCTGTTTTTCAGTTAACGACTGTTTCTTATAACAGTAAAGGTGGATGCTTTTAAGTGTGAAATATATAAATATACATGCGTATAAAAGAGAGTTGAACGATTATTACCTTAAAATGAAAACATATTTAATGCTTCTTTCATACATGTTCATGCTTTTGTAAAAAAAAACCTCTTAATATCCTGCTGCACAACAAATGGTGATGTTGATTCATCATAAAAGTGTTAGCACCCCTGTGGGAAATTTGCAAGGTCTGGATTTCTGGTAATCAACCGAGCAAAAAAATGCGACAAGTATTACTATTAAAACAATACAGTGCATTGCATTGCAATTGGGGCCTGTTCATAGCCTAGCAGTTTCGCACTGTATGGGGCAATCAGATACAGATATGTGTGCTTAGGAAAACTCTTTATTAGGAAGTTTAAAGTCTATTAAAATCGTATTGTATTCCCACGGTACTAGGGAACCCGATGTCGTTGACGTGACTACTCGATTTTCTGTTTTGGTCGTTAAAAATTTCGTTATATAGAAATTTATTCCGTTATATAGAAACACTTTCATATGTAACGACCATGGGGATTTGCCAAAACTTCACTATATGGAGAATTTCGCTATACGGAAGTACGTTATATGGAGGTTCTATTGTACATTTTGAATATATTTTTAACGTCAAAGAACAATTTCCACTGTCATGTACACTTTCATACAAAACAAAAATTTTAAATGAAATTCTACAACAATCTATTTTGGTAAAAAAAAAGTAATTTTAGAGGGAGGGCCGAGCCCCATTCGCCCCAGGCTGCTTACGGCTCTGTGCTTAAGTAAATTGAAAATCTCGAAATTAATGCAAAAGCAAATGTTTTACTAATTATCAAAATATATAAAAGAGCACACAATATTAGGTGCAAAAAATTTCAGACACTTACATTAAAACAAACAATAATACAATATATAGTGCCGTAATCATTGAGTCTAGATAGCGTTCTAGTAGGGAAAATTGTAAACATAGAAATGATTTTGTAAAAATTATTAAAATTATGTTTAAAAGTGAAAAGAAACTCTCTTCATTAGGACGGAATTTTGTAAAAGTATACCACGGAATTAAAACAGTTGCAAAATAAACAAAGAAGTAATGAATAAAAATAATAAATAACATATGAAATAAGCGATAAAAAGCACTAGTATATATTACAAATTAAACTAAATTGAAAAACGAAATAAAGCAACGGAAACCCGCATTTGAGAGACAAAGCAGAAATAAACTGTTGCACCAATGACGTTGCAGCCTTGCTACCCTACTGGGTAAAATGAACTTACCCACCCGATGGATCTACCTTCTATTCTACTTACCTTGGTTGCGGAGGTCTGTCTCGTTCACTTTAATGACAGATTCGTTCACGAGCTACACCTCTGTATAAAGCACATGGTCCTGATAGAAGATGGATAAACACATAGCTGTGTGGATTGTTTGTTCTGTTGTTTTTCCTATCTCGAAGTTGTACAAGTAGAGAGTTTTGTTTAAAATGATGTTATTGGTTTCGACGGTATAAAACAGTAATTAAATTTGATTTGTGCGATAAAATTCATAACTTTGTTACTTTACTATTGCTTATTCTCTGCAAACTTGCCTCATTGACGAATGCAATATAGCTGCTATGTATAAAAGTCATTGACTTAGTTTTTGTGCGAAATATATTTAATATATTATTCACGTTATTTGGAATAAGATATGGTGAAGCGAAGCGGTAGAACATTTCGTAACAGGAAATGTCGCAGGCGGACAGCAAATTCGACAACCGAAGTCAAATCCAATTGTCCAGAACATAAATACGTTGCTTTTATGAAGTGGTTAAAGAAGAATGGATTTAAACAAGTTATGAAACTTCGCTTCCACGAATTTGAAGGTAAAGTGTTATTTCCAACCCCAGGATTGCAATTCCTAAATACTTTCGTACTTGTTTAAAACTTTATTTTTTAAATTTGTTATATGTTGTTTATAGGCAAAGTCAGGGCCCGATTAAGACACATGGGGGGGGGGGATATAGGCACAGTATTGGTTGGGGGCCCCTTACGCGCGATGACAGATTTAAAAGGGGGGAGGTCTGAAAGCATATAAAAAATGAATACATATACTCATTCGAAACTCCTCAAAGTAGTAAACTCTCCAAAACAACCCAAAAAAATACGCTTTCACCTAAAAATGTTGTAGATAATGATTAAAAATGAGGAACCAAAAGTCAGCTTTAAAAAAAAAACCCACAATTTGGGGCCCCTCCCAACTAGAGGCACTTGGGAGCCTTGTCTATTAGGCTCTGGGTAAATCAACTGTGTGACAATTGAATTCAAACGTAACAGTGTTGCATTGCCTTATAAAATTTATATAATTATTAGGAGAAAAGCATTATTTAGCACTATCGTACGGATTATGAGGAATAGTATATTAATATTTTTTATTAAAAAAAGTTTTTTCTGAAGCCTTTTGCAATTGCATCACCCGTGGGACATTTTTGTAAAGGAAAAGGTAAAAGCTGTTTATTATAACAGTGAATTTCAAGTTTCCTGACTTGTATAAATACCCCAAATAGTTCATTACGGTTGTTTATTTTTTTAAAATGATTTTTAATATTCTAGGCTCTGCGGTGATGTAACGTGTTTGCTTAGTCTGCCGTTAATCCGGGTTCGACTCCCAGCAGTGCAAAGAACGCTTACTCAGAGATCTCATAAAGATCGCACTGCTCACTGTAGTCCGGGGTTTGGTTCCCTAGGCCTTAAGAGGTTCAGATTCCTCGGAAAACAGTAGGTCCTAGCCAGGGTTTAAGCTGTATTTTTATTTCTTTTAGCATTTTAGCAAAAATGTAAAAAAATTTTTGCATTTTGAAAATTCCTTTAGCTTTTTTTTTTCTAATTTAAATACTTCCGATATTTTTGAAAATTTTGTCCCTTAGGCGAACACTGAACAAAATAACATATTTAAAATTTCGGGCTACAAATAAAACTCTTTAGTTTTTATGAAATTACATAATTGACAATATTATTGGACAATCCTCCTTGACTTTACTACACACCATAGTTGGTAGGCACTTTCAAAATCAAAATTATTTCGAACAGGTCATTCAATATTTATCATTAGCAATTTGCTTGCATGGTTCGTTGTTAAACAATTTCGCAAGTCAGTTTTAATCAAGTTCATTTGGGAGAAAGCCCTTTCACAATCTGCAGTATGCATAGGTATACTTGCCGCATATTCAGTTATTGAACACAGTGAAGGAAATTCTCCATTCATTTCATTTTGATTCAAAAACTGTAGTCACTGCAAAAATGAAAACTCCTTTCTTTACATCAGGCACCTACAAATTTCTTGAAAATATTCCATTCTGACAGTACGTCATTGTCTTAAAATTTATGTTCGTGGTCATCGACGGCGGCCGCGGACATAAAACTGTGAAAATTTTTAATTTTCAGGGCTTTCGCTTTTTAGCGAAAGTGGTATTTAAATTTTGCGGAAAATGCAATATCCTTTCGCAAAATGCAAAGGAAAAAAGCAAAAAAACCCCCAAACTAACGCAGCTTAAACCCTGGTCCCAGTGCAGCATCACCATCATTGTCTTTGAGCTATAAAACCGCAAAAACATTTTTTAACATTCTACAGCAGCTATACGACGCTAAAAAACAAAAGAGGAAATTCATACCACACCAACACCTCTGCTAGAAGAACATTTTGTAAAATTTTCAATTTGACCCTTTTTATGTACAGTGTGCCAAATATGGTCAGAATTTGTAAAACATACTTCTTAAACAATTTTTTTGTATTATCAAAACGGGTGTTATCATTGAGTTGAATATTTTTATATTATTTAACTAGATGTACTTTAATTAATTGCAGAATTTTATGTGCATGTAATTACTTTATTAGTTAAAACATCTTAAAGTTGGTGAAATATTCGGTTTTATGCTGAAAACTTATGTCAAATTTTCCTGTACTAAATAGAAAAACAAACGCAATATTGATATTTCATTTTATAGCCCGGACTATGCTAAAGTTAATTGTTTTTATTTGAAACTAATATTTTTAACGACTTAGAGGGTATTTGAAAAAGCAAATATACCTATAGTTCGTTCGCGGTGAGTTGGCGCGTAGTCACATTGGCAGTTGGCTTGTTCGATTGCAGTAGAGGGTAGGGCGTTTTCCAGAACTAGTTTCTCATGTGCGAAAAACGAGTTCTGGAAGATCGTTCTGTCTCTGATCTGTTATTAATTTCTGATTTTATGGAATTATTTTGAAAAACCCAACTGGGTTTTTTAATGTTTTCGAATTTTTTTTTTTCTGACTGGACAAAATCAACCCAACTCTTAAATTGTATGTATGGTGAGGCAAAGCTGGTGCATATGGAAGAGAATGAACAGATAAAATTACGAATTTTATTCGAAATAGAGGGAACATGAAAATATACATACCAAACTCAACAAAATCTTTAGCAAGCAAAGATTAAATTTAATAGATATCTTTTTTAGCGAGAAACCTAAATATGCATAATTTTCTCCTAAAAGCTATTTAATTCTCGAATAAAGTTTGAAATTTAAATATTCTTGTTGCATGGTAATTTTTATAAGTAGAAATCCTTTTTGATTAGTAAGTACTATTTTTAGTTACACGTATTTATAATGTCATTCACTTTTATCTAAAACACACAGTTTGGTTATTTTGCTGAAGATATTTTGTGTTGTATCTTTTGAAATTGTCTACTGACCTATATACCTATAAACCTATAGAGAAATTCAAATTAACATATTCGGTTATATTGTGAATAAATGTTCAGGATCCAATTTTAATTTGTGAAATAAAAAGCAGGTTGTAACATGATGAAATATTTGATGCTTGCAGTTTCAAAAATTATTTAGAGTTCCTATTTTCATACATTTTTAGACTGCTAAACATGCCAGTTTAAAATATTTTATTCATATTGCCATATTTTTATATACATATATATCAACTATCTTTTTACAAGCAGCATTTGATAAGCTAAGTCCTAATATGAAAAGAGGCAGACTAAAATCCAGATGGAAAGGAGAAGCTGGACCCGGAAATTTGTCTAATCCTAGATGATGATGATGATAATTAAGTTTGAAAGGCAACTATTTTGCTACTAAATCAGTGATGGTATGTAACTGTTTTTCCTACTACTTTTGGCTTCACAGGCAACTGAAGCAACTTTTTTGAACAAATGTTATAATGGCAGCCCTTCCATAATGACTAAAAACTAGTCATTTTCCGTAATAATTATGGACTATCCATACCAGTTGGCAGCTATGACAATGAACCCATAATATAGAGGAAAGAGACCATCTTCCAAGAAATGCATCAGAAAGCTGGTTAGATGAGAAATGCGAAGAATATTTGCCATATAGGTTGACATATAAAATTACATATGCAGAATTTTACCCACCATCAATGTTTTCCGAAGATGTTAATATGTTGGCAAGTGGTAGAATATTATGGCAATAAGAACAGAAAAAATCCCACATCTCACTAGCGACTTTTGAAAATTCAATTTAAACTTGCTCTTTGTCTCATAGGTTCTACTACTATGAATAGTGAATGTTATAGTGAGTTTTTTCAACATTTGTGGTATAGTATGGTCAAAGCGTCATAACTGTCTTAAGGCGGACAAAGCAGTGAAGCTTATCGAGGTTTATAAATCTGTGCACAGTGATATCGCTGATATGGATAAATTCATTCCTTAATTTGTAACATTTTATAATTATAAAATACTATGTTTTTAATTTAAACGAATCTATATTTTTTGTATCAATGTAATTTTCTGTTAATAATATGCAAATAAGTTCAGCAATAATTGGCTATTTTTATGTATCCATAGTGAAAATGTAATTTGTAATTATAAACTGTAATTTCTTAATGCCAGAAGAAAAAGGTTTGTTCCTTGTAATTTTTTTTGTTATTGTTTAATCAAGTGTATAAAAATTATTTGAATTTTTATCAGTTAAAATAGTATTGTATTATTTGTTTTCGGAAGATAGTTAAAATATCTAAGTTTCTAAAAAACATTGTAAAAAAATATGCACATTGCCCCCCCCCCCCAAAAAAAAAGTTTAAACAAAAATCTACTTTTTCCTAAACTTTGGTGAAAAGACAGTTTAGATTATGATATGTTAAGACAAATATTTTTTTTAGGGAGTTGAATTTCTTTTACCTAAGGGATTAAACCCTTGAATTGATGCTGAAAAAAAAATGCTTGATATCTGCTGCGAACTAGATCTGGATTGTTTTCCTAGTAACCAGACACGTTACAATACAATATATGCCCTGCAGGACATTTTTAATTTTTTTTTTTTAATTGAAGATATTTGAAAGCACAGGATGGAGATCCTACAATTGTTAGTTTCTGAAAATTTTGGTTGTTTTTGCAGAGACTGGAAGAGGCTTAATGACTTTGGAAGCTATTAAACCAGCAACGACATGTATTTCTATCCCAGAAAGACTATTGATAACACCAGATTATGTACTTTCAACACACGTTGGGCATCTCTTAAGGTTTCTACAATTTCTTTGTTTCCTTGGTATATTGCATATGTTAGTATATATATACTGTAATAGATACACATTAATGTATTATATGTTGTATGTAGATTTGTTGACAGTGCTTATTACACAATTTTTTTTCAATATTAACGAAGCGGTTGCCAAAGGCGGTATTAAACATCAACCAGGATAAAATGTTGTTTTACCAACATTTGTTGGACCCAGTATTTTTCCTATATTAGTATGTACTTTGCTATCAGGTACCCTCCCCCACAAGTTTCGCTTAAGTAACCGAAGGGTGCAAGGTGCCGCTTTTGTGTCATGGGACACACTTTGTGGGCCAACAATGATTGGGATCTTACATGTGGGGCTTGGGTGCCTGTCTCAGATTTGTGAATAATTTTTCTTAGTATTTTTCCTAATTCATCGATTGAAGGATACAGGGTGCCATCAAAGCTGTATGGGACATGCTTTGCCATCCGTTAATGACAGAAGCCAGAGCTTGTGGGTCTACAGTAGCTCATTTTTTTTGCTATTTTCAATCACAATAACCGCACTCATAGAGCAGATATATGCAGAAAATCACCAGAAACTACCTTTGGAACGCTTTGGAAAATAAAATGCCAAGAGTTACATAATATATATTAGGGCCTAAAGGAGAACAGTTAATCGTTTACTCATAGAAAACTTAAACATAGAAAATAAAAAAAAAAAAGAGAGAGAGAGAGAGAGAACTGTAAATTTCATAGAATAGCAATTTATTTACCTGTATTTAGGAAACACATACTCACTGCTTACAGTTACAACAAGTGAAAAAGAAAAATACCTGCCTTTATTGAATCCGAATCAAGCAACAATTTGATAACTATTTAATGTATAAACTAAAAAATCTTGCCCCTCAAACGTGTGAACAAGACAATCTAAGCATACAGTGCCATTGAAGAACAAAATAAATAAATTAGGCATGTGAACAAAGATATTCCACCGTGTATGAATTTTAATAAACCTGTAACTCATCTATACAAAGATTATAAAAATTGACATGTTTTGTTGACAACGATTCAAAAAGCATTTCATAGTCTAACATGATAATTAGAGTCACAGTATACCAAGTTTATATAACAATTACCCAACATAACCCATGGGCCATGGGTTATGTTGGGTCAAGCCTGCAGGTCAGTTTTGGGGCTTGATCAGTGTGGGTTGGGTCTATGGGCTGATTTTTAAACTTCGGGCCTACTGACTGATTTTGGTTTTTGCATCAAGATAGGCTTAAAAAAAAAACAGGCTTGTTAAGGTCTCTGGATTGGAGTTCAGGCGTTGGGGGGGGCTGTTCCAAAAATGTCTAAGCACACGTAGGTTTCGTGTTAAGTCACAAAACTCACAGGCTCAACAAGAGTATCAATCCTGGAGTTTGTTGATTTGCGGGCCGTGAAGGAATTTTTTTGCTTTTTTGAGCAGACAGTATAAAACTCTCTATATATACAGGGTGAACCATTTAACTTGAGGGTCATTCCACGTCAGATTACCCAGGCCATGTCACCCACCATTTCAGATTATGATAAAATTTGGCTGACTGGTTACTAATGTCCCAAGACTACATGTAAATTCTTTTTTTTTTATTTTATTTTATTGGGGAATTTATGGCACAAACGTGAGTCTCATGTTTGGCCATAAATTCCTCAACTGCATAAATTTGGCCATGGGAAGTTATTTTGGACCATAGTAAGTAGTGAAACCTTTTCCAATATGGTTCTAGGCCGGAACGGCAAATTTTCCAAATTTTGTTACATGATTAACTAATGTGGATGCAAATAATAGCATCCCTACAGTTCCAGAATGGCTCATTTTCGGACATTGTTTCACTGGACCAAAGTTGTTTCTTTTGTTCTCCTTCACCTATTACACATGCTTGACAATTCCCAGCAAATCCTAATTGCCTCCAGTATGGTAAAACAATCGTTTTCCATACCTTTGATGACTAAATGGCAACAGTACTCAGGACCAGGGAAGGGAATTTCCGAATTTTTTTTAATCTGCTGCATTATTAGGTCAATCACTTAAATTATGTGTCAAAAAACATTTTTTTTTGTGCATGTAATTGCCTACGTAGTAACGATGTAGATGTAAATAATAGTTTCACTCTACTGCCAAATGAAGTATTTTGTAGACATGGGGATTTCGGCCAATTTGGTTTATTTGATATCCCCTACAATCCCTTAACGTTTTGGCCATGAATTCAGGGACACCCTGTATGTATGTGTGTGTGTGTGTGCGTGCGCACATGAGTGCGTAGGCACGTAGGCAGGCAGGCGTGTATAGAGGTATATATGAAGACATCATTGTTAAAGTAAAAAGCCTGAAATGGCGATGGGCTAGGCATATCGCAAGAAGAACTGATCAACGATGGACAACGCAAATTCTCAACTGGATTCCAAGAGACCACCGAAGACCTAGAAAACCTCCTCAAACTAGATGGGTGGATGAAATAAGAAAACAGGTTGGGGTGACGTGGAAGCGAATTGCTCAGGATAGACTTGTGTGGAAAGCATTTGGAGAGACCTTCATCCAGCAGTGGATAGAGATAATGATTGAATATAATGATATATATTTAATTTTATGCATGGTATGAATTTTTTAGTATATTGCTTGTTTGGTATGTAATGTAAGTACATGTTGTTATTTTAGTTCCAAGGACGAACTTTCAGGCTTGGAGATTTTAACATTATTTCTTATGTATGAAAAAACCAGAGGAGAAGTTTCTGAATGGTTCGCCTACATTTCAACATTACCTGAAATATATGACACATCGCTGCTACTGAAGCCATTATTGTGGAAACTGCTTCCTCCTTCCATGGGTGAATTATACCATGAACAAATGAAAAGAATTAAGAAGTCATTCTCTGTAATTTTGAAATCACTCAGTTGTATTCCTAATTTAAAGCTCAGGAAAAGAACCAGCTTTGATTTGTTTACCTGGGCATACTTCACGGTGAATACAAGAGCCGTATACAAGGAGTGTGAGCATATTAACTGTGGAAGCACTTCTTGTGGTTTCCATCTGGCTCTGGTGCCTTATTTGGATTTTTTAAATCACAATTGGGAAGCAAAGGTGAGTGTTTAAAAGAAACTTATTTGTGTTAATTAAATGTTTTATGTTGATTGGTATTTCCAGTTTGTGTCTGATAAAATTTGGTTATTAAACAAGGTTTTTTATTTTTTTTTTTAAATTTATGGTAGTTGTAAGGATTTGAGGCTTTTTTAAAATATTATTCATTACTTATAAAATAGTTACATAAAAAATCTAGAGATTTTCCCTCCGTTGCAGGATTTGTGAAGAAGTTAGGGTTTCTGTTATGAATAGTACTGATATTAGTAATATTTATCTCTACTACTTTGATTTCTATATGTTTTACCTTGCAGTCAGTATTGTGCATGCACAAGTACATGTGCATGCATATCTGTTGGTTACTGCATTTTTGTCTTTAAGGGAGCGGCAGTAGCTTTGAAACTGCACTGAGTACATCATTAAAACCCATATCTTTATACACTGAAGTGCCAGAAAAACTGGTACACCTACCTAATATTGTGTAGCCCCCCGTGTATGCAGAAGGCACTTCTGCTTACACAGGGAACAATGTAGATGCGTTATTTTAAAAAACCTTTTTGTAGGAAATAAAAGAATGTGGTTTTACTGAAAACTACAGAAAATTCTTGACTTTTTACTGATGACTACTTTCTCAGGTTGGCATCTCTGTCAAAGTATCACGATTTAACCATGGAGAAAACACGACTAGGATGAGGCTAGTATGTATATTACGGTCATCCCCGTTCAAGATGAGCCTTTACTTTTCAGAACGTTTTGAGAAAAATGTTTTCGAATTCTTACTATTGTTTGTTTTTCAGTTTTAAGGAAGTTGGGAGTTCCTAATTGTGGGTGTGACAAAGTTTAATTGATAAATTATACATAGTAAACTATTACCAGCCTTGGGTAATAACAATATATCTAATATATTTTATTGTTACTGAAAGTTACGTAAAATGTAAAATTACGTTGCTGTTGCACAGGCTGGTGAAACGGCTTGCTGCACCATCTATTGGTACCAAAAGGAAGTATTATATCAATACTAAAAAGAAATAAATATTTCTTTTGTCCATACACATGCTACATGCAGGCTGGATATATATGGATGCTACTGCATATATTATATAATTATCAGGGCCAGACAAATTACGACAAACCATACTTGGCAGATCAGAGCAGTACTTGCTTGCTTTAAAGAGAAAAAAAAAAAAGTAAACTGCAACATATATTCCAAACAGATATCAATTCTAATGCTGTATTATTTGACATTTTGAATAAAAACCCAAATTTCTTATTCGCTGGCTGCAAAAATCCAGTCTTTGTTGAGCCTCCTGATAGTTATATAATAAATAAAATATATATATTATATTATATATAATAAAATAAATATAATATGTAATACATACTATTAAATATATTTTAACATGCCCTGTAAATTTCTTAGCTGCTGTTGATAACTGTTACTCCTTGATGATTATGACAGTAGACATTGTGCCAACTGCTGTGTCGTCGACTCCCAATAAGTGTATTTGCATGTAAATATACCATGTTCAGACATCAAATTTAGCTGTCAGTCCCAGCTCATATAACCCATAGTAGTGTTGAAACATATAATATACAAATTGATGATTACATAACTGCGACTTTTGCACCTTCTGTTTCTACCTATTATCTATATAGTTAGTGCTTTGTAATTTCAGTTGACTTTTTCGTTTCAGGTTAAAGCTGGCTTCAACAAACAAAATCGATGCTTTGAAATTGTGAGTCAGAGTGCATATAAAAAATATTCACAGTTTTTTATTTACTATGGAGGTCATGGCAATAGGAAGCTGTTGATGGAATATGGTTTCATTCAAGACGGAAACACTAATGATATCATCCCAGTATCTTTAGGTAAGCATATAAAGTTACCATGGTCACAACATATGCGTGTTATATTTATAGTATGGAATTTAGAGCATATATGCTCTACAGTACATATATATATGTATGTACTCATAATACTTTAGACCAGTGGTTCCTAAACTGTGCTGCTCAGAGCCCTCAGGCTCCGCATGTAATATTTTGGGGCTCTGCGAAGAACATTGGGATCAAAATAATCAGGAATTGGAAAAATAGTATCTTCTTAACTAAATTTATTAATTTATTTTTTTAGTTCTAAAACGGGGTGTTTTATTTATATGCAATATGGATAATCATAATTTCGTGAAAATTTCTTAAAATAAAATAAGATTAAAAATTTTAAAAATGTGTGATCTTTGTCTCACCAACTACTCCTTCGCAAAGAGGGTAGGAATTTTGTTAGCGTATTTCCTCCTACCACCGTTTAAAGGTCGCTCCAGTATTATTTAAATTTAAGCATACGTTTAAGCTGTTTTATATCCTTCTCTATATAAGCAAAAAATGCAACTACCCATGCCCAAATCCAGAGGGGGGAATCTTAGGAGATTGCCCCGAAAACTAAATTTTTAATGGGACTTGGCTACAGCCTTGCAGGCAGTGATTCTTCATTCTGGGCTGTAAAATTTTGACCCCCCCCCCCGAAATTAATTCTTGGCTACTACCTTGCAAGTACATGACCTACCTCCATGCTTACGGAAGGTTTTCATTCTCTGATTTTCATTTGCTGCTGTAAATACAAATTTTAGAGTAATTTATAAATTGGTATAGGTTTTAATTAATTAGTGCATTTCTGTTAGGGTAGTTATCACTTGGCAACAAGGTCTACTGTGCTCGTTGTATTATTTTCGATGCGTAAGACATCGAAAATAATACAACAGAACTATGATTACGCAACTTACGTAAGCATAGTTCAGCCCCCCCCTCTCCCATTGCCCCCAAAAATAAAAAATAAGCAAAGTTTAAAACCCCATCTCTCCTAAGATGCTTACGTAATAGTTTAATGCCCCCTTTATACATAATGAATTGCTAAATTTTTAAGGTTTACGTGATAGAATTTGGGGCTCCGTCATATAGTTTTGGATTTAAAAGGGCTCCGTGACCAAAAAAGTTTAAGAAAAAAGGCTGCTGAACTGCCCGGCCGTGAGAGATTTTTCTGGAATTTTCCATTTTAGTTCTGTAAGTATCTTCTTATGAGTAAATATTTTATCGTGGAAATATTCTGAGAATGATAGTCGCTAACGTAGTAAAAAACTCAGACCCAGAATTAAGGGAGGGAGTAACAAAAAAAGTTCTCAAATTTTTCGATTGAACTACCCCATTCTGACTACTTTTTCTTCCCATTTCCAAAAATGCCATTTGTTTTTTGGTACCTTGAAAAATGAGTAAACTATGACAATATTCAATAATAGATATATATATATATATATCATCATATTCAACCATTATCTATCCACTGCTGGATGAAGGTCTCTCCAAATGCTTTCCACACAAGTCTATCCTGAGCAATTCGCTTCCACGTCACCCCAACCTGTTTTCTTATTTCATCCACCCATCTAGTTTGAGGACGTTTTCTAGGTCTTCGGTGGTCTCTTGGAATCCAGTTCAGAATTTCTGTTGTCCATCGTTGATCAGTTCTTCTTGCAATATGCCCAGCCCATCGCCATTTCAGCCCTTTTACTTTAACAATGATGTCCTCTACTCTAGTTTGCTCTCTCACCCAAGTGTTTCTTTTTCGATCTCTCCTAGTTATTCCAAGCATGCACCTCTCCATGCTCCTTTGCGTTGTCTGTAACTTTCGTATTGCTCCAACTGTTAGACTCCATGTCTCTGATCCATAAGAGAGGACTGGCAATACACACTGGTTGAAGACCTTTCTTTTTAGACACAAAGGCAATTTCCCCTTCAGGATAAAACTGTTTCTTCCAAATGCACTCCAGCCAAGTTTAATACGTCTGTTGAGTTCTTTCATAATGTTGCCATCCATTGAAATCAGCTGGCCAAGGTAAATATATGAATCAGCAATTTCTAGCTCAATGTTGTCAACTTGTATTTTTGTTTCCTCTACGAAATTATTGAACATGATCTTAGTTTTTTGTAGGTTCATCTTGAGTCCAACTTCTTTACTTCTAGTTGAGAGCTCCTGTACCATGTCTTGGAGTTCTGATGGGTTCGTTGAAAAAATAACAATGTCATCAGCAAACCGCAAATGATTTAAATATTCACCATTTATTTTTATTCCCTTGTTATTCCAATTTATCTGCTGAAAAATCATCTGTAAAGCTGAAGTAAAAAGTTTTGGAGAAATGGTATCTCCCTGCCTCACACCTTTACCAATTTTGATAGCTTCGGTATCTTTATGTAACCGAAATTTTGCACTTGCATTTTTATACACACGTTTCACCATGTCAATGTACACATCCTCAATGTCTGTTGATCTTAAAGAGTTGATGACTGCTGATGTTTTAATAGAGTCAAAGGCCTTCTCATAGTCAATAAATGCAACACACAATGGAAGTTCATATTCATGTGTTCTTTCAATTAATTCTCTTAATACTTGAATATGGTCCACTGTACTGAATCCACTTCGAAATCCAGCTTGTTCTCTTGGTTGAGCTGCATCTAATTTTTTCTGCAGGCGATGTGTTAGCACTTTTGTGAAGATTTTATAAATAGCAGGTAACAAGCTAATTGGTCGGTAATTTTTCAAATCCTCTTTATCACCTTTTTTATGCAAAAGAATTACTGTTGCAGAATCCCATTGGTTTGGTATGTTACCGCTGTTAAGACATTTGGTAAAGAATTTTGCAAGTATGTCTTCTACATATTCTCCAGCTTCTTTTAGGATATCTAATGTAATACCATCATCACCAGGGGCTCTTCCTTTCTTCATATTTTTTATTGCAAATGAAACTTCTTCTTTTAAGATTTTAGGAGCTGTTCCTTCGACTATCTCAGAGTCTTCGTTTAATCCACTGTTTCCCTCATACAGCTTTCTGTAGAATTCTTCAACTCTTCTAAGTATTTCTTCCCTATTTCTTGTTACAGTGCCATCCTCTCCTTTTAATGCAATGATGTGTTTCTTCCCAATAGACAAACTCCCTTTAACAACCCTAAGGCTCTTGTTGCTTTCAATGGCCTTCCTTACTAACTCACAATTGAATTTTCTTATGTCTTCTTTCATGCTTTTGCGCAGAGTTTTACAAAGTTCTATGTACTCAATCCTGGAACTGGTATTTCGATTGTCCACCTTCATATCTCTTCGCCTTTTCATGAGCTGTTTCGTCTTCTCAGATAATTTGCTATTCTGCTTTTTACAGGTTACACCACCAATTTCCCCAGCAGTTTCAATTATTGTCTTAACAATGTTTTCATTTGCTTCTGAGATGTCAACTTCTTCAATAAGTCCTTCCAGTGCAGAAAAGCGATTTTTTAATTCCAACTTGAATGCCTCGGTATTTTCTTTTAATTTCTTTAAATCCACCCTCTTACATACTTGTTTCCTAATGAGCTTCTGTCGTTCTAATTTAGTATTTAAGTGCACTTTACATCTCACCATTCGATGATCACTTCCAGTATTAAATCTGTTCAGTACGCTGCAATCTTCAATAATTGATTTCTTGTTTGCCAGGATATAGTCAATTTCGCTGGTTCCTCCATTGGGGTGTTTCCATGTCCATTTTCTTTGCGGTTTCTTCTTAAAAAATGAATTCATGATGCTAAGATTTTCAGCTTCTGCAAATTCGATGAGTTGATCGCCACGTTCATTCCTTTCCCCATATCCGTATTTACCAACCGATGTCTCTCCTTGTTCCTGTTGTCCAATTCTTGCATTGAAATCCCCCATGATGAGCTTGATATGTTGTTTCCCTTTGGTGTGTAACTCTTTGATTTCTTCATAAAATTCTTCAACCTCTTCGTCGGTATGGCTTGATGTTGGTGCATATACCTGTACTATTTGAAGTTGGTATCGCTGGGTTAGTTGAACAACAAGCCTCGCTGCTCGATCTGATGTACTTTCAACTTCCAGAAGACAGTCTTTAATTCTTTTGTTGATTAAGAAGCCAACACCACTTGTTCTTCCAGTTTCCGTTCCTCTATAATAAAACAAATGTCCGCTTTTCAGTTCCACCAACTCTTCACCTTTTCTTCTAACTTCACTGAGTCCTACAATGTCCCATTTGATCTTGTCTAGTTCCTCTTCCAATTCCTGAAGTTTTGCTTCAGAAGCAAGGGATCGTCCATTAAACGTAGCCAAGGTCAATAACAAACGGCAGCCTGGGCCATTCCAGTGATTCTTAGCACCCCCTGCTTTCATGCCACACTGACCGCTGCCTTGATCAGGAGCACTCCAGCACCTGGAGACTAGGGGCCATGGTTTCTGGTGTGTCAACATAATGGAGGAATTAGCCATAATTTCACCACGCTGGCTAGACGGGTTGGTGAATTAGCCCTCCCCTTCCGCCTTTCTATCCGTGTAGCAAATATTAATTTGCCACATAAATAGAAAGCTCAGCCTGCACCACTTGAAGGCGGGGTAGGACACTAGGTTACTGGCCTGGCCGGTTCCACACATCGTCACATACGTTCAGCGTGTGGGTCTCCTTCCAGTTAGATACCAGCAACCCTTGCGCTTACTCCACATGTATCAACATGTTGTTATATCCTCATGATTGAGTTTACTTATTTTATTTGGGTTTCCTTACACTGTAAATGGAATACTAATTCTTTTTCATTTTAAGTTATATCTGTGAAAGTGTATAATAATTGTGGATTAAGGAGAATTGAATTCAATTTTAATAAATCACATTTACCAACTAATGAGGACATTATTCAAGGTGTGATATCCACAACTGGAAGTGGAAAATCATCTGTAAATATTGTGAAAGGAATTTTACAAAGGAAATGATTGACATTTGGAATACAAATTAGCTGTTGCCCAACTTCTCATCTCACCATTAAAAAGGAATATGACGACTTATATATATATAATATAGCAGATGGACAAAAAGAAGAAAAACGAATGGCAAATTCTTGGTAAACAGCTTTTTGATGTGCT
>QLNU02014787.1:13274-27334 GCA_006491805.2 Dysdera silvatica | reverse complement strand
ACCCTTGTGATATTCAATTGATAAATCACATGTTTTTTTTTAAGGTTCATTACGTCACGTTTAGTAGTAATAAAACTTTCTCGGCCACTTGTAGATAAACAAGAGTAGAATAACATTTACATTTTGGTAACTAGCCTCGAGTATCTAGGTTTGAGTAAAAGGAAGGAAAAAACTGCTGTTTTTCATCTAATTTATTATTTACTGTTTTTACCAAATTGTTCAAAATTATTTTTATTTTCAGACTTTACTTTTTCAAAATACCATTTACTATCCACTTTTTATTTTTTGGTGAAAGGAAAGGGAAAAAACGCTTAATTTTTTTTATATAATTTGATTATTATTATTTACTGTTTTTGCCAAATAAATTATTTATAGTGATTTTTTTACTTCATTTTTTTTTCAAACATACATTAAATGATTTTCTTTTCTTTTTTCTTTTTTTTTACAGAATGATGATGCATGTGTCGACATCGCTGGGAAAAGCCAGGACCTTGTTTACCGGACTTGAAAAGCCTCATCCCAGCAAACAATGAGAGTCACCAAAGCCAGTGTTTCTACTACCTTGCTGTTAACTTCCAATTACCAACCAGCGACAATCACTCCCTCTGTTGATGTAACATCCTCGTTAGACTCTTCAATAGTCATCGAATGACATTGATGTTGCTGTGCCTTCTCTTCCTGAAAACTATTACAACTTAGAATAAGATCTTCTTTTCAGAGTGTCATTCATTAACCCGTTGGTCCTCGTTCATCTTTGGCCATTCACAGTAAGAGACAGTTTATTTTCCAATTGGGTGGTGGTAACGTTAGGGCTAAGTACTTTGGAGTATTTTCGAAGAAGAATCATAGAATTTAAATTTTTTACGTCTGAGCACAAGTGATGATTTACTTTGTCAGAATTTTTTTTAAACTGCAGAACTGGATTTGAAGTAAGGTTTGCAGATTCTATATGCTTGGAAGACAAGTATTTTTTGTATTTGCTTCGATTTTTTCAATAAATGTAGAATCAGTACCTAATCAAGTGCAAATGCAGGTAATTGAGATCCGGTGCAACTTAGACTTGAAAGCAAAATTCCGCAAAGTTGGCATGCCTGATTTTTATAAATATTTACCCGCCAGGTTTGAAAGTATCTGAAAATTCGCATATGAAATTATGTCCATCTTTATGAGTACTTATTGGAATGAGCAGTTGTTTATAATTATGAAAGGAAATAAGTCTTGTCAAATGCAGAATTAATGACATTTACCTTTCATTAGTTTTAAAAGTAATCACTGCGAACGAGATTTTCCTTGAAGTAGGGAAGCTAGTAGCATAGATCAGATGCCTGGTGTCAGGAAGGAAACATTAATTCTTGTTCTTTCTTTTATGCTATATTTTTGAATGGATATAAGTTTCTATGAAAATTGAAGTTTTTGTGACTTTGCTTCCCACGTAAACTTCAACCTTGTTTATTTGGCCTGTGTTAGACTTTGGGTTTGACATGCTTGCCCTATACAAATGATCAGGGAGTCACTGTGAAGTTCAAGAAAAACGTGTTATGAACGTATGGGGGTAAGGCAATATCCTCTCTCACTAATGTGCTTTTGCAATGAGAGCTTTGGATTTTTTTATATGGAATTAATCATATGCTTAGATCTTGTAATGGCCTGGAGATGCTAGTTATTACAATCTCAATGAAATTATATGTATTTTCATTGAGGAAAATATGAATGTTTCCAAACGGACTTTGTACGAACATGTAATGTCAATAAAATTCGTTGACATCATCTGTGAGGTGTATTATAATATTTTAACAGATGGAGTTGAATTTTGTTTTGCCCCTTCTTTAGTCTAGAACCTTAAAAATCAAATTTGTTGTGTGTATATATTTTTACAGGAACAAGATATCAATATAGAGAAAAAGAAAATTGCTCATTTTGTTGTATTTTTTTTTTATTAATTTTTATTTCAGTATTTTAATAAACTGAATTTTTTTTGAAAACCTTTTGTGCTTGTTTATGTTCCTAGATGATATTTTTAGTTAAGAAAACTTTCAACATTGAACAAAGTAAGAAAATGCCATTAATTTAGAAATGATAAACTTAAAAAAAGTGGTTACTTAAGAAATGAATGAAAATTTTTATTGAAAATTAAGACAAATGTTCTTGATTAAAACATAAAATATTGTGAAAATTTTACTAAAAAAGGAGATTGAAAATAATATTGGAAACTTGAAATCATTTTTTAAATCCATTAAAAAAATAATTTTTTATATCCGTTTTGAAGAAACCTAAAATGCATGATTGAAGCACTGATTTTCTTGTAACAACTTACAGAAAAAAGCTATCTCTCATTTCTCAACATTAAAAATTAAAGCATTTTTTTTATGTACCAAGTAAATATTTAACTCTAATTTTAAATATAAAGTGATCTATTCTTAAACTAATAAGAAAACACTTTCTTAATAATGTTTTGTTTCCAGTTGCTACGAAAAAAATTCCACTTCATACCTCTGTCTTTTATGTCGCATGCATAAATTAAAGCATACTTTTCTTCAGTGTACACATCCATAAAAATCTCTCTCTCAAGTCAAAACTTCATTTATCACTCGACTTTTTAAAAAGTATCTCGCATTGCTGCGAATTTTGTAACCTCCATTCGGGCCAGTAGGTCCCCCAGGTTTGAATCCCCGTTCACGCATAATCCACTTTTTATTTTTTCAATATTCATTCGTTTCCCACGCCATAAATTGCATCAAGTAGACTGCATTTTTCTGAACGTGATGCACATTGTTTCACGCTTTTATTAAAAATACATTATTTTTAAATATACTTAAAATTCAAGGTGAACCACTATTCTTCCCAAAGAACACAAAGGAAAAGCTGTGTTTCACCTGTCAAAGTTAAAATAATAAAGCATCGTTTCAGACACCATGTACATATTTCACTAAAACTGTAAACGTAAGGAAAGCTGTTCTTTAGCTAAGAAAAAGAGCCTTGTGATAATAACGGTTTGAATGAATTTTTCAATCCTAAAAAATTTCACTTCATATCTTTGGTCACATGAGCACATTTTTCTACAGCTTACGCACCCATAACAATCTCTTAATAGTTAGTTCATTTATCAGTCGTCTTTTTAAGAAATCTCTAGAATTGCTGCGAATTTTATGACCACATTCGGAATATCAGGTCCCTGTTTCGAGACCCCCCCATGGACGCACGTTTTCCGAGATGTGTCTGCTCAATTTTTCGCCCATGGGACTCTGTGAAAGAACTTGAATTCTCTGCAACTCCTCGGTGTAAAAGCATTTTTTTTCCTCCCGAATGAATTTTTACCACGTTGCTATAGGGAAATTTGAGGAGAGGTGGCTTTACTTTAAAAACTTGTGAAAAGGTATTCCATTCATCCGCTATATCGTGAAACCACTAAGAATTTGACTTTTCTGGACAGCTTCTTTTCCGCGTATAATCTCGAACGCATTTTCTATTTGCGACGACGTTAAACCAGGCTTGCGGGTAAATAATCTCACTAACTCCCATTTTCCACTCTCCTTTCAGATCGATAGGCTTTTTCAATCATACGAAAAAAATATTCAGTTTGTTTTCTTGATGGTATAACAGACTGCTGTTGCTAGGCAATTTCAGGAAGAAAAACTCATCTCGTAAAAACTGAGCTATTTATAACAATTGCATTACATTTTATACGTTTACAAAGCTTATATCCACTCATTAAACTTTTTTGGGGTAGCCTTTAAAACTGGCAAAATATTCCGTCTTCTCACGTTACCGACGTTTCGTTTTACGTTTTTCATTAACTTGTCAAGAACGTCCACATTGTTAAAAGTATTAAATGCTGTGATATGTTGGTCATGTATTGTCACAAAGACTGTGCGAAGAATAAAGTATTATTAATATTATTATATTTTCACGTCTTTGTTTTCAACGTACAATTGAACCGTTCGACAATCGATGCTCTCGTCTCGTTACGAGTAGTGAAAAAATGCACTTCTTTAAACTTCAGGAACTTTTGAAAACACGAAAAAATTCCTTCCCTTCATCTTTCTGAAAACTCATTGGTATACGGCCTTCATCAAAATTCTTTTGAAAATTTCTTATAACGGCAAAGCCAGTTTTCTGTTCCATGGGGATTGCCCATGTGAACTTGGGTGAGAAAAAACATCTATGCAGGTCAACAGGTACTTGGAAATTCTCATAATGTTTGGAAACGTTCAGGTTCACCAGATCCGCCTGCCATTGTTCATCAATCTCACCTACGATAACTCGATTTGTTTCAAATTTCCTGCGGATGGGTTTCTGATGGGTATACGGTCTTCGTACTTGCAGCCAGACTTGAGTTTATTTTCTTGAGAGTTTTTTTGAGCCTAGACTTCTTGGGTCTTATTATAAAGATTTTAAAATTTAAAAGCTAGCGTAAAAAAAAAAAAAAAGCCGTGCCCAAGGCTCCCAACTGCCTTAAAACGGCCATGATGGTGAAACATGTCAGATTTATTATCGGATGCAAGATAAGTAATGACTTTGTAAAATTGCAGTGAATTTCTCTTTCAGATAGATGATTCTCATAAGATTAAAATTCTTTTAAAAGGCTCTGTAGCGGTGCGGCGGTAACGCGTTCGCCTAGCGCGCTGTTATCCAGGATTCGACTTCAAACGGCTCCAAAAATAGCACTTAACAACTAACAGTTCATTGTAATCCGGAGGTTGGTTCTCTAGGTCATAAAACGTTCGCATTCCCCAGAAGGCCGTAGGTCTCGGCGCAGTATGACTCTTGTTGACCTGGCGCCGTCAAACTAAAATGATTTCATGACTCTCACGGTCCTTGCAAGTCCTTGAATTTTTTTTTTGCCAAGTCAGGACCCTTGAAAAGTATTTGGAAACTGGCAAAAATGTGGTTGGTCCTTGGAAAGTCCTTGAATGTTTCCCAAAACCTTTTTTCAAGTTTTGGCAAAAGAAAAAAAAAGGGATATTTCCCTTATTTCCAATGTACTATGTAAGATCCTTGAAAAAAATATTTGGTCCTTGAAAAGTCCTTGAATTTCATCAGGACAAAGGAGTGGGGACCATGGATTTACAATTTAAAAAAGTACTTTTAATTCAAATACTATATTTAAGAAAATAGGTGAGGCGGTGTTCGTCATTGAGCACGATATATACTAAGGGTGCGTCAAATCCAGTGAGCACTGAAAAAAAATAGAGGGCGCGAAGCCCCACAAAGTGTAATCGGTTTTCCGTCTTGTTGTCGATCCCCTGACAGGGTGTCTGCTAATTCTGCTTGTTCGGGGTATCAAACTTAGTTTGGAGGGTGAAATTTGCTTTTAAGATTTTAATTTTTCTTAAACATAAAATGTACTTATGAGAAAAGAAATGAATTAAAATATTCAGTAGCAATGAAATAATTCGTCCATATTTACATACACACACACACACAAAAATCATTTTTTGGAAACAAACATTTTTGGAGGAAAACAAAATTCAAGCATTTCTTCTTGGACATTTAACCCATTCACAGACAGGTGATAATTTAGGATTGTATTTCATATGGTGTCTTTCTCTTTTTTTTGTATCCTTACCGTATTTTCCTTTGAAAAATTGCTATTTATAAATCATTATTACAATTTATGTATTCAGAAAAAGTATAGAAAAATAATTTGCGCAATATTTTGTTTTCTTTCTTGTAATTTGAATATTTAGCGGGTATATGAACTTTGAGTTTTATGAGGTGTCAAGAAATTTGGGTGTGTAAAGAGCTGCAGCAGACTCCCTGTCCCTTGAGTCCGTCCACGTAAACGAATGCGGGAAACAGAAAGGTGTTCCTGTTTCCCTCATTCGCTTTAGCATTCGTTTATATGGACTCAAGGGATCAACAACATGGCGAAAAACTGGCTACACAACTTCCCCTTATTGGGAATACGGTAGGCTCCCTCTATTGTTTTTCAATGCTCCCTGGTTGCATTATTCAATTAATCAATCAATGAACGATTTTGTCCATCATAAACAATCAGCATTGTTCATTGATTCGGTTATTGAAAGATTTAGCTCACTACTAATGTATATCGGCTGAACTCTATCAGTGATGCATGGTCAGGTCGGTATCATTAGAGCCCCTAGAATTCTAGGCCGACGCCTCAGACGCCATTTTGTTGTACACTTCCAGTCTTATTTACCTTGATGATTAAGGTTTCCCGCTTTGGTGCAATGATCGCTATTTTGGCATGAAAATAATAAAAAAATCAAGGAGTATCCGACGAATGTAAATATTGGCGCAGATTTTAAAATGTCGCTAATTTGCAACCATACCTTGACCAACAAAATGGCTGATGCATCAGCTCTATTTTTTAGGAGTCGTAGTTATCATTTTCTCTTCAATTTTTTTTACCTTGTTTATCACTGCTTGACAGTTGTCTTTGCGCCATTAGAGATCAACTATATCTCTTTCTAAATTAATGCAGTCTGAATTCCTTCTGCATCTTTGTTTGGCGCTGGGTGATGATGATTGGGCATTAAATTAATAGGAAGGGTGGCTGCCTAAAAGACAGCACTGTAATCCAGACAGGACCGGTACTGTTCTTGCTCCATAAAGATACAACCAACCAACCAAATTCTTGCTGCGCTTGATCCCTTTATTTCCCATTCGGTGTCGAACTTGCACCTTTCACCTACTAGCCCCGTATATGTAGCGTAGTATTGAAGAGAACACAACTACTGTCAAACTCCTTTATAACGAGCATGAAGTAACTAGTACGTGTGCTTGCTATACGCGAGTTTTCATTAAAACTGGGTTACCATTTAAAAAAAAAGTCTGAAAAAAAAAAATTCCTGACGTATATAATGAATTACCAGAATTTTATGTATTTTCGAAACATTCTAATGCCATTATGTAAGTTGGTGGTGGTGCAACAAATCCTTATTGCTACCGTTGGCCGAGTTAGGATTATTTACAGCTTCTATCTCAGTTAGGGGCGGGCTGGGTCCCCTCATAGGACGCATAACTTGGATTATCAGAGGGCACGAGTCCTTGCCCATTTGGAGGCTCGAATGCTATCGCCTATGAGGGCGGACCGGCTGACTGGCAGCCCAGTCCGTCCCTGATCTTAGTGATCGTATCTTCAGGAGTAGAGAGTTGTTGTGACTTCGGAAAAATAATGCTTTTCTTCTTGTCTAAAAAGGGGGAAATCTAAATTTAGATCCTTTATTTTAGATAATTAAAGGGAATTTATAGTAGACTGCTACTGTCTATAACTGGCAACTTTCTCAATAACGGGTTTTCGTCCTGGATACTTTGAATGTAACCAATCAAATGTTTAATTTTCTCTCCTTAAAACCGTTAGGTATAATCGGCATCACCGTATTAACTAACTGTATGCCACAGCAACTGCATTAATTAAATTATATACGTATTATAAACAAACAATGTCTACTACAAAAAGTACCGGTTTATACACAGATTATATACATAACGAAACAGTGATAGGAAACAAGAATTCTACAGACATTTTCTGATTGATATAATAGTATAAAAATATACATGAAAATTTAACAACTCACACAACAGATAATCCTAAATACACAGCGAGGAGTCACTACATTATAACTATAGTTCCTAATATCTCGTCACACAGGGATGGTGTAATCAGCGCCACACTTCTATCTAGGCAGACAAGGCAGCTGCCTAGGGACTCAGCCTCGCGGGGGCCGTGGCACCGAAGTCTCTCACCCCCTTTTTTTTTTATCAGCCATTGTAATAAAAATTTATGTTTTCGGCTCTAAAGAGAGTAAAAATTTATTTAAGATCTAATTCAGAAATAACAGGCTTAATTCGCTCTCAGTGCTGCATTCAGAGTCAGAAATTATGCAGTCCGGAGACTATAGTCCATGAGGTTATTCTGTCCTTTGTAGAGAAGGAAGTCTGTCGTATTGCAATGTAGTTTGTAAAACTTGTAATTAAATGGCAGCGTAGTGTATATAGAAACTACTTTACTATGTACTTACTAATTACTTTGTTTATTTAACTTACTTTGACCTTCAAGGTCAAAGTAATCGCTGATAAATCGCAAAGTAAGCAAATGAATCGCTTTATTGATTTATCCGTTGCTCCATGATTGCGTGTCATCAACTTGTAAACGTATGAAGAAGTAATGACATGACACACGGCTTTGCAAATTCAAAGCTTTTCTATATACTTGCTCTACCCAATAACCCAAAGTTTGCAACCTTTAAGACCGTTTAGCGCATAAATCAATTGATTATACATGGATGTGAATTATACGTTTATAACTTTTTGAGCAGTTATAGAAGAAGAATATAACGCACAACAAGGAGGCAGCAATTATCTAGCTCGATACTTTCTCATGAATTCAATACTGGATGGGTAATTTCCAGAAATGTGTGGCTATTAGCGTGGTTAACATCTGGAGTGAGACTTTCGTAATCCGCATTAGAAGTTTTAAATTCTTTTTGTCACGAACGGTTAACGTTTGGGTAATTTGCATAACACTGTTTTCAGGATCGGGCCACATCGAATTACTTTAAAATTCAATCAATAGCGTCTGTTTCCTTGGTGATTATAGATTACTAATAAACAAATGGTGATAAGCGCGATGCAGGGAGATGGTAGGAGTCTTGGTGTTCATGAGTAGATACGCAGCCAGAAGGCAAACTGGATGCTTCATATTAGTAAAAAATGCACTTAAAGGCAGCAGTAGTCAACTTTACCAACCATTTTGTCATCCAAAATACAGGAAGTAATAGATACGAAGGAGTAAGTGGAATGGAATTCGAGCTTTTAAAAATTTTATCTAAAACCTTGAATTTTACGTATGAAATAGTATCTCCTGAAGACGGAGAATGGGGCATTTTAAAGGATGATGGCAACTGGAGTGGCATGGTTGGCATGTTACATAGAAAGGAAGCAGATATGGCAATCGACGGAATAGCTTTATCGCATTCAAGAGCGCAAGCAGCTGAGTACGCATTTCCGTATTACGTGAATTACGTTGCATTTATGATGAAAAAAGCTGGAACCGTTTCACGGAATTTTTTCCTTGTGTATCCTTTCCAACCTCTGGTCTGGGGTTGCTTTATTGCATGCTTATTATTTTGTTCGCTGATGCTTTCATTTCTTCAACATGTTTGCAAACGTCGGAGAGAAAATGGTGGCAGTATCTTGAAAAATATTTTTTCCATGATAGGAATTCTCATTGGTAGCCGTGGTTACGGCAATTTTCTTCATAGAGGTGTTGTTAAAATAGTTTTTATTTTAAGTACTTTACCCGTTCGCATCTTGATGTTTGGTTACACTGGCCTCTTATTGTCGTTCCTCATGATGCCTGGCAGTGAGCATCAAATTGAAACTGTTAAAGAACTGGCCAAGTCTAGTCGATCTAATACAATAAAAGTTACAGCTCTCAAAGGCACTTTTATGATCCAAGAATTAGAGCAAATCAGAAGCGGAGTTGTGGAGGATTTAGGTAATCATTTACGTGCACATCCCGATGATGGAGCGATGTCTGGTGCTGACATGATTGAAGAAGTATTAGCTGTTTATGCAGTAATAGACGTTGGGACATATTTGCAAATCATAGTGCACGAATCTGGATTAATTAACAAAATTTTTGTGTCAGAAGAGGGACTTTATGCGATACCAATTGCAATTCTTTCTCGAAAAAACTTTTGTTGCATTGGAAATTTCAATAAAGTTATTTTTCGCATTTACCAATCAGGAGTTTATCAAAAATTGTTGCAAGATCAACTGTTTAAAATTAGTTTTAAAAAACAGAATCTCAGCAGTTCAACAGGATATATGAAATCTATCGCCATTACCAATTGGGGTGCCGTCTTTGTCGGATATATCATTGCAACAGCAACTCTATTTTATGAAAGGTACAGCCACAAGTAATCAAAGAAAACACACGAGTGTGATGAGTTTTCAAAACTAATTTTTATTGTTTTTTTTCTCTCATCGCTAATGACAACATATATGCTAATGGTACAGAAGAAATCATTTATTATTTCTGCTTAAATTTATAGCAATATTAAACTCCAAAATATAAAAATCGATGCACCAAGGAAGAGTTATACAACAGAGTCAAAAATTGATGGTGGTGATGCACATGTACAAGGAAAAAGAAATAATTATGATTTCAGAAAAATTGGGCAAATTATTCAAGAGAAAGAGCTACACAATGTAAGCGAATCAATAAGGCGTTGGTCCACCTCTGGCCTGGATGCAAGCTGTTATATGGCGTAAGATTGCGGATGGTGTCTTGTGGGATTTCTTGCCAGATTGTTTTTAAGTTATCGGGTTAATTCTCCAACATTCTGGGATGGTGGAAGGTGCCTTCCCATTAGCTCCCAAATGTGCTTTCTGGGAGAAAGATCTGGCTACACAACTTACGGAGGTAGGTTTTGGAAATCACAAAGACCATCAGTAGAAACGCGTGCATTGTGCAGCCGGGCATAATCTTGTTGAACAGTCAGCTCGGGGTGGCGCGTATAAGGAATGGTAACACAATGGGCCGAACAAGTTTGTCAACGTACCTGTACTCTGTAAGGTTGCAACGGATGACTACCAAAAGGGTCCGGCTATTAAAAGAAATGGCACACCAGACCATAACTTTCTGTTGGCGGCTTGTGTGGGGTGAGACAATAAAGTAAAGATAGCATACCAACGCTCTCCAGGACGTCACCAGCAAGTCTCCGCTGGTCGTCGGGATTCAGTTCAAAACGGGACCCATCACTAGTGATGACCGACTAAGAGATGCTCCTAGAATCGACTCAAATTGTCGTGATCGACTCAAATTTATAACCAAGTTGTCGACGAACTTAAAAATCGAGATGTTCGGTGGTAATTACGAGTCAGCTGCCCAAACGCACTGCGCATGCCCGTGAACACTGAAACCCTGCTGTAGACTTCGTAGCACATGGTGGTGTTTTCAATTTAGTAAGTACATAGCTAGATCTAGCGATCTTTCCCGACATCCAGACAAAAGGCTTAAAGAATTTGTTTATAGAATCGTTATATAAGTTTTAGAGAGCTTATGTAGTTGAACCCCGATTTAATGAAATCCAAATGACCTGCAATTAGTTTATTTATTCATAAGAGTATAGTTTTACTTTCTTTTTTGTTGTTATAAACATATAAGAATTTCATTTTTGAATTCATTTTATGATCATAACTAAAAGTTGCTTACTTGTTATCTCTGTGATGATTTTATATGAAAAATATGGAAAATTGTGTTAATTATGGTATAAGATATATGGTATAAGATATGGTATAAGATATAGTGCGATTCAAAAATAAACCCTCTGGTATTTTAAGCTGCATTTAGTTTTAAAGTTATTTATAAAAATATTTAAATTGATTTCCTTGTTATGAGAAATGCACGATAAATAAAGTATACGATGTGATATTTATATTCAGTAATAATAATTATAGTAATAAAACAACAATGATAAAGGTAAAATTTAAATTTTTTTATTAGTTAAATAAATACTGGCCAAATATCGTATATAAGTCAATAGAAACGGTACTTAGAATTTTATAATTTTTTATGTACATATAATCTGATCTTATTGAATATAAAGACTGACCATAAGATATATTAATTTTATGAGGTAGCTGCATGCGAGCTAAGCGCGATGGCGAGATGTTCTTACGATGGAAAGAATCGAGTCATTGTTAACAAGCAAAATAATCGAATTGCGAGTCAGTTAGCAGTCGATGATTAGTACCAAAAGGAGCGGCGACTGCTCGCTAACTTGTATTAGTAAGCACTGTCTCCTACTAGCATACATCACGTTGGAGACATACCTAGTACAGGCTGGTTTTGTTAAAATTTGTCAATATGGAACATCGCCATAAGTCAGTTATTGTTATATTAGGTTAAAGTTTGAGTTAGTTATTGTTAAGTTAACCGGATTGTTGTTTGTTAATAGTCCTGCCAAATGCAACAAACCTTTGTTGTTTGCGTCTTTCATAACTATGTTTTCGCGCGCGAAAACCCAGTTATGAAAGATGCCCTTTCCTCTACTGCAACGAAATAACCCGTCTGTTACTTCAGCTTTCTTGAATTCTAACGGGACTTGTGGACAATTTTCCGCGAACGGACTATAGCTAAAGTATGGAGTCAGTGTTGAACTTTAAGCAATAAGACGTGGTGTAGTAACTTAACCTTGCCCCACAAGGTAAACCAAGAAATGTGTTAACCAGGATTGGCAAGTTTTTGACGTATGACAGTTTTAACCAGTTTTATCGATGTTTTAAACCGTCATGTCAAAAACCTGTGTGGCAAAAATGTTAACCCCAAATTTAATGATCATAATAAAACACCTTGCATTGATCAAATGTGTGACGAATACTAACGACGTTATACTTTTAAGTGCTTCTAAAAGTGTACTGCTAGTTACAAACTTATATTTTAGCTTAGGAAGAGGTATAATTTGGCATGGGTCAACATTGGCAAAGAACACACAAGATTGCGAACAGCTGTTTATTGTAATTACAAGGTTACAACTTTAACTAAAGCGTTCACTAGAACATATTTTCGAGCTCATGATTTGGTAACGTATCGGATACTCTAACAACTCATGTAAATACATCCATATTGGTAATACGGCAAAGATTTTTTGAATTGGTCATTAAATCACTGATAAAACAGCCTTTTAAACTGGCTCCACCAGAGCAATTAAGCTAAATAACATAAATAATAATAATATAAATCCAGTGTATTTTTCCTCCATAAAAATATACATGCATTTAATGCAGAAAGCCTGAGCGTTATTTCCCTGCAAAACTCGTACGAAATTTATACGAAAGTTATCCCAAACTTGCACAAAAACCATATCACTTTGACAAATAAATCATACTATAGAGTTGTAATATGTTATGTTTGTTATATAATGATTAATGATATAATATAATGATATAATATAATGATATAATGGTTTCTTCCATTAAAAACTGTCGACGGACAAAAAAGTCGTTTAACGGAAAAAAAGATGGTAATTGGAATGTGTGTGTGTTTCTACTAAGCATTTACAGGAGCTGCATAATGGCGTCGATAAACACTGAGCGTCGTTCATCAGAACTTACTGAAAAGCTTACTGTATGTTATTGCCACGTTTAGGAAAAGTTTACTGTATATTATTGTTACGTTTAGAAAAGGTTACTGTATGCTTTGTTACGTTTAGAAAAATTTTACCTCGTGTTCTTGCTACATTTAGAAAAAAGCTTACAGTAGGTTATTGTTAAGTTTAGAAAAAGTTTACTGGCTGTTATTGTTACGTATAGAAATAGTTTACTGTATGTTTTGTTATGTTTATAAAAAGTTTATTGTATGTTAGTGTTACGTTTAGGAAAAGTTTACTGTATATTATTGTTACGTTGGTTGCATATTGAACTCGTGAAGCCCAAGATAATGGTAATTTTTCGGAATAATTAATATAAAATGATTAATTTCAACGATTAATAAATGGCGAATTCGAATAATTTATAACATTGTTAACCATAATGATTAATTCAAATGAATAATAAAGTGGCCGCGCATGATTAATCCAGAATTGGCTCAACAGCTCACTTAGGATCTTCGTTATACGGACTTTCAGAGTTGAAAACATGATTAATGTGTTCAGCTTCGCTATTTAATCTCAGTTCGCCAGAAGACGTTGTCCGAATACCACAGTTTTAACACTTCGCAGACAATGGATGGCTGACTGTGACACGACTGCAACGTCATGATTGATGTGATTAAAGGTTATTCCCTTGTGATTGGCCGATGCAGCTCTAAGTATGATTTATCCTTCTGGAATTCTACGAAGTAGGTTATTCTCTTGATGGTGCAATCTTCAAATTTTTAGATTACAGAGTAGCTTGTGGCATCTAGTATATATATTCTGTCTAGTATAGTCGCTTTAATTTCAAGGATTTTGACGGACTTAGGGCAAAAGAAGTTTAAAGATTAGGATTATATGACTAACTTAACTGTTCATGGAGAGTATATAGAGTTGTATCCATCTCAATCGGCCGTCAGGTTCGAAATCTTAGCCAGTTAGTCTGAAAATTGATCT
>QLNU02014785.1:27873-46199 GCA_006491805.2 Dysdera silvatica | reverse complement strand
TGCATGACTCAAACATTGAAGTCGTGGTAAGGTACTGATTAAGTCTTTTGTGAAGGGCAACTTGGCGAAACGAAGCCAACTCCATTGTCGTGTATCCATGTTGCGATGTAACATTTCACACATTCTTCAATTCCAATGAATGAAGATATTAGTCTTCGAAAGCGGACTGTATTTAACTAATTATGAACATCAATGAGTACACTAGAAGTGGAGCCCCATGGCTCGCTCATGTCTACGTACATAATTGGAGCACCATTGCTCGTTTAGTTGGAGCATCCTAGTTTGCTGGTATCCATAGATCGACTAAAATAGAGCATCCTAGCTTGTTGATATCCATATACCGACTGCAATAGAGCACCATAGCTCGCGTAGTTGGAGCATCCTAGCTCGCTGGTATCCATATGCCGATTGCAATAGAGCACCATGGATCGCGTAGTTGGAGCATCCTAGCTCGCTAATATCCAAATACCGACTGCAATAGAGCACCATAGCTCTCGTAGTTGGAGCATCCTAGCTCGCTGGTATCCAAATACCGACTGCAATAGAGCACCATAAATCGCGTAGTTGGAGCATCCTAGTGCGCTGGTATCCACATACCGACTGCAATAGAGCACCATAGCTCGTGTAGTTGGAGAATCCTAGTTCGCTGGTATCCGTATACCGACTGCAATAAAGCACCATAGCTCGCGTAGTTGGAGAATCCTAGCTTGCTGGTATCAATATACCGACTGCAATAGAGCACCATAAATCGCGTAGTTGGAGCATCCTAGCGCGTTGGTATCCACATACCGACTGCATTAGAGCACGATAGCTCGCGTAGTTGGAGCATCCTAGTTCGCTGGTATCCATATACCGACTGCAATAGAGCACCATAGCTCGCGTAGTTGGGGCCATCCTAGTCGCTGGTATCATATTCGACTACTAAAGAGTCCCTTCACAAATGGCGCGTTCCACGTGCTTAACACCCGTAAACAAACTAAAAAGTAGCAATTAAGACTGTTGCACGGAAAACTGTTATAAAAAACTAAACAGAAAACAGTACATTTCGTTTGCAACCAAACAAGGCCAACTAGATTTACTACAGGCCTGCTCACGTGAGCCTAACGCTACAGAAAACCTGTCCCCAAATTTTCGCAGTGGCGATTCTCTCACGCAGTTTTTATCCGACAGAGGGCGCCTTCTCCCTAGGAAAACATTTCCAATCTAACACACTATAAATGCCAATTAATAGCCCAGTTTCTGATTACATACAGAAATAGATTGCATTTTTTCTCAAAAAATTATCGTATTTTATTTTCCAACGACGATGATGATATCGTGATATGATAACCTTTCATAATAAATTTTAAAATAAAATTTAAATCCTACATAACTTTTTCTACTCTTTCATTTATACTGGAGACGGTTTATTAGATGAAACGATTTCCCATCATGATCAATAACTGATAATGAATTGATAGTTTATACTGAAAGCTAAATTTCAAAATGCATATAAAAGCAGACTTTATTTTAATGGTTAATAAAATACAACTATATAGAATTTTAACCAACTAATTAATAATTTAATTATATTTTATTATAATTAATTATAAATAAAGAATTAATTAGAAGGCTTGATACCTGTTTGGAAAGACTTTAATGGAAAGTTAATGAAATTGACACATGAATTTACAATAAACTGATGATATAACTACACAATATATAATATTGAATACATTGTATAATATTGTATATATTAAATACAATGTATAATATTGAATACATGATTTCTAATAACTTTTGACACAAGCCAAATTTTTAATACATCACATAATAAAAATAAAGAATCAGGTATTCATGAATAGCAATTCTTTCCAAAATAATTTTACTTGAAAATATAAACTACATAATAGAACAGCATGTCACCGAAAAACAAAATACAGAATAAACACTTACTGTGTCCTTAATACTGCAGATATAAATAGACTAAATGGAACACAACAAGAAACTACCATTATTATCACAAATAAATATCATGTAAAAATTATAGAAAACCCAGAAACCCTTTTTAATCTTCGGTTAACTGCTGCAAACACATGAAAGCATATGGCATGTTTGTACCTGTGATTTGGCGCCCCCTGTGAACAACCCTAGTAATTACTCCAACAGGAAGTGGGGACACCCTTAAAATTCAAGTGAGCTGATCTATAGTAATCTAGTTGCTTGCTTTTAAGATATGTAATAATGTCTTAAAATCCATCCTGTGACGGAAGTACACAATACCTATGTAAGAAATTAAAATATAGTCGATTGATTTTAATAATAAAAACAGTTAAGAAAATCTTAGAAATAAAAAACATTAACCAGTCAACGAATTATCCGGAAAATGAAAATATCGATAAAAATTCGATGAATTCGCGGGAAAATCTTGGTGGATTTTATTTCGCGCCAATTTCACTCTTTCCTTAGCATCTATCATCCTTGTGTTGTATATGATTGCGTCATTTTTCGTAGACAGTTATTAAACTTTAAGGATTTCAATATAATATAGGAGTTTGATTCTGTAGATTTAAAACAATGCTTGGAGATAAAGCTTTAGAACTTATAAAACAAATTCGGAGATGTGATTATTTATGTCCAATTCAAGTACGTTAGTTTATATTTTTATAAATATCGAATATTACGTGTCAGAAAGGTGTATGGACTCATAGGCGTAGCCAGGGGAGTTTGGGGGTTGTAACCCCCCCACATTGCAATGAAAGTTTGTATAGTTAACATAGGAATATGCAAGTTACAGCTTTGTAACTCCCCCTCCTTGTTGAGCCTATAATAATACTTTATTCCTTATTATTATATACAGCAGGAGACTATAAAAACGATTTGCTTGGGAAATGGAAAGAGAGCAGTAGCGATGCTAGTAACGGGGCTCTCTCGTATTCAACAAGAAACAATAACGATATCGATTCGCGCGTACAAATCCGCAAAGTTATAGAGAGCCCTCCCTTACAAACTTTCTGGCTACGCCTATGTATGGATTTAGCATTTTTATGGTGCATATGTGCCAGGGACGTAGCTAGGATGGGCCAGGGGGCTCTGCCCCCTCCCCGGGGAAATATTTTTTCTCAAAATAAATTATTCTAATTTTTTTGTTTTTTATAAAAATTTTCTTCAACATTAAAAATGTAAAATATATTCATAACATATTTTCACTCTGGATCTTGTATACATAATGTTTTTTACAGAGGTTTGAGTCCTCATCTAGGTTAAAACTCCGTGGCATAAGGAAGGGGGTATGGGAGGGGGGGTTCAAACCCCCATTGGATAGCAAAACACATTGTTCTGTTTAATGCCAAATCAAGTGATTTATTGTGAAGTCACTTGATCCCCCCCCCCCACATAATTTTTGAATTGCTATGTCTTCTTTACAACTCTGTATGTGCATTCTGTGTTTAAAAATTTATATTAGCACTTGGTTATTCAAAAATAAATTATACAGAAAATTTACAGACCATATATAAAGTGCCTTATTTTGATAAATTTAATATTTCTTATATTCAGCCACAAAATGAATATAAATACTCCAATATAGGGAAAAGTTTTCATTGAAATATGGTATTGTGAAATGATATGAACACACTGAGAAGAACCCCAGTCACCAGTTTATATGCTGAAGCCATAGAACCTCCATTAAGTTTACATCGCTAATGGTTGTTTCTCAAATATTATTTCAAATCTTGATCACTCAAAGACCATCCCGCATCATCATCACTTCATCAACCTCATTTCATTTCATTTTTTAATGCTCGTTCCTCATGTATTCCAACCTTTGGCATGAGGATGGAAAATACTGCTAGTGAACTGGGCATTACAAAAACCATGATTGCGGAATCTATGCCAAACATCATTCCTCCATGGTTTGATATTGGCACAGACATCTGTTTGAATCTATCCAAAAGACAATACCCCAGACATTGCCTATCGGCAGGCATTCGCTGATCTGACTAGCATGTAAGAAAGCTATTCCTTCATTTTCACAGATGGATCAAAAGCATATGAATATGTTGTTGCGGCATTTGTCTGTGGAAATGTCGTACCGAGTGAACAGCTGCCAAGATTCTGCTCAATTTTTACAGCAGAAATCCATGCCATTAGGTTAGCTTTACAACAGATCCTGGATAATTCCACATCTCCAACTGTTATCTGTACAGATTCACTCAGCGTTCTGCAAAGCCTGACTTCATTCAACGTCTCGCATCACACTGGAATCCACAGAGTTTACAAACATCTCGTGGATATAAAAAACGCACAGTATATTGCGAAATTCTGTTGGATTCCAGGCTATGTTGGTATCGCTGGCAATGAACAGGCTGACATTGCTGCAAGGACAGCAACTGCCCAACCTGAGTGTATAACCATTCCATTTCGAGATCTTAACTCTCATGTCTTATCCTATCTGTGCAGAAAATGGCAGTTGGAGCGGGATGAGCAAATTTTTAATAAGCTTCATCTCATTAAACCTCGTATTGAGGTGTGGCAGTCTAACTATAGGAGTGACCTTCGTCAGGGTCAGATTATGACAAGGGGTCATGGGACCTGGGCCCTGGGAAAGGAGGGGCCTCCAAATATATATTTGTCAATTTTATTTAATGGTAAAAAATAGTAAATTGATAAAAACAAATTCGTTCTTTTTCCTTCTTCGGATTTACCATCCGAAACGAATTCAGAGAAATCATAGCTGGTATCTAATTATAACTACCATGTTGGCAAGACAGTGAGATCGAAAAGCCTATTTAACCTAAAATTTTAAATGGGAATAAGGGTTTTTCAGATTTATATCCAATCTTTATATGCACATCAGGGGGTCCCAAAATGCAAGTTGGGCATGGGCCCCTAATAGTCATAGCCAGCCCCTGACCACTGTAAAATGGTCACTCTGATTAGACTTAACATCAGGTATACATGCTTCCCCCATCAACAGGGTTGTATCGATTTTGCCCGACAAAAAAACCTGGGCGTTCTTTTTAATAAAATCAAAAAAAAAACTGCTTCCCCAACACTGTGTGAAAAATTACCGCAAGTATGTACAAATTCAATTCAGGCATCCTGATAATATCTCAAATTATATTACTACAATTCACCGTAATGCACAAATTTCTTCGAACTTGATAAAACAGTTGATAAAAGTCAGCTGAATTCTATACGTCCTTCAATCAGATGATACAGATTTATTCTATGCTGTAGAATTATGGCTTCACTTAGCAAAAAGTTTGGAATCAGAACCTTACAAGGAAATTGTGTTGAAAAGAATGAACAAAGCTATTCAACCATTCCATTATTTAGCAAACATAATGAACCCTAAATATATAGGGAAGAGACTGTCTGCTTCCCAAGAAGATGCAGCAGGAAACTGGTTAATCGAAAAATACTCATATATGTTTATTTGCCATATGTGATTACATATAGGGAATATTACCTTCTAACATTTTCTGGGGATGTGAGTGTGTTCCCAAATGTGAAGTGGTGGAACATTATGATAATAAGAACAGAAAAAGGAAACGATCTCTCGAGTGACTTTTGCAAATTCAATTCAAACTTACTGTCATGTCCTGCAAATTCTAATGCTATAGAGTGAATTTTTAAAAAATTTGGTATAGTATGGTCAGTGCTCCATAACCACCTTGTTGCAGACAAAGCAGTAAAGCTGGTCAAGATTTATAAATCTCTGCACAGCGTTATTACTGATATTGATAAATGAATTCCTTATCTTAATTTATAACGCTTTATAATAATAAAATTTAATATTTTTAATTTCAATGACTCTATATTTTACTTATCAAAGTAGTTTTCTATTAAGAATATAAAAATGTCAATAATAACTGATTATTTTTATGCTTCTATAGTAAGCATATTATATCTCAATCCAATAGGGGTGTACAGTAGTCAATACTAGGGTTGTCTAATTTTGCCTGATTCAAAAAACCCAAGTGGGTTTAAAAAAAAAAAAAAAAAGACTTCCGCAATATTGAGTAAATCGATTTCCAATCATGATGTTGAATCCTGCATGCTCCTGTTTCATTGGTATGTTATATTGCTACTATAGATGTATATATAAAATTAGCCAATTATTGTGTTGACCTTATTTTTATAGTCATAGAAAAATGGGGTCATTACATTTAAAAGCATTATAGAATCTTACGAGTATGAAACTCCACGAAATAAAATGAAGAATTCATTTATTGATATCTATGTTATCACTCTGCAAAAATTTATAAATCTTGACATGCTCCCTCCACCCCATCCCACCCTCTAAGCTTTATCTTACATTAGTGTTCTCCATTGCTTTACTTTGCCAAATATTGCAGTATCCACAAATAAGGTCTAAACTTACTCCACTTAATAAACATCATCCGACGATAACTAAGTATATGCACTTGTCCCCTCATGTAAACGTCATTACATATTGGAATTCTGACATCACTGAAGATAGTAGTAATGTTGAAATAATGCATCCTTTTAGGGTTGAATAAAACCCAGGATTTAAAAAAACAAAAAACAAAACAGGTGGCCTTTTTTGGGTTCAATTGTTTATTTTAAGGATTTATTATTATTATTATCATTAAAAACAGTTACTTAGGCTATTTTCAAATCTTTGCACAAATAAAAAATAACATAGCCATTCCTATAGACTTCTAAACTCATGTTTGTAAAAATTGCAACACCATGAAGGACTCGTCCGAATTGAATGAAATTTAATGTACAAACGACCTATGTTGATACAAATAAGTGATTAAAATTACAAAGCAAAAAAAAAAACCAATATTACATGTCGAAAATCAGTATTTGGTGAAGCCACCACGCGCTGCAATAAGTGATGCTATACGACGTGGCATGGAATCAAACAGATGTTGAATGTGTACCTGAGGAAGAGCATTCCAGATTGCTTGTGTGCGACCCCAAAGTTCATCTGTAGTAGCTATAGAACGAGGATTACGAGCGAGACGCCGACCAACGAAATCCCACACATGTTCAATCGGCGACATATCCGGCGAATAGGCAGGCCAAGGAAGAAGCTGTATCTGTTGTGATGAAAAGAAGTATTGAACATTCCTGGCAATATGTGGACGGGCATTGTCCTGTTGAAATACAGCTCCGGGAATGCCTTGAAGGAAGGGAACAACTTCAGGGTCCAGAACTTCATTGATGTACCGGTTGCTGTTAAGATTACCCACAATTCGTAGCAGCTGAGATCGTCCATGATACGCAATCGAACCCCAGACCATAACGCTGGGGGGTTCGTCCACTATGACGTTGGATAATGCACTCCGGAAGGTGGCGTTCACCGGTATAGCGTCTAACACAGATGCGGCCATCACTGTACCCCAAATTAAAGCAGGATTCATCAGAAAACACCACTTGTTGCCAATCAGCACGCCAGTCTCTATGTCCATGAGCCCACTGTAGCCGCAAGTGTCGATGGTTTTGCGTCAGGGGGATCCTGTATAAAGGAACTCTTGCACGCAGTCCACGATGCAGTAGACGCCGACGAATTGATGAAGCACACAATGATACACCTGTAGCAGTGCAACAACGTTCTGCCAACTGTCCAGATGAAGCAAAACGGTCCGTCACCGCCATGCGGACCAGGTGTCTATCATCCCGTGCTGACGTCACCTTTCTGCGTCCACTCCCGGATTTCTGAGTTGTCTGGTTCTCTTGAACCCACTGCTTCCACACTCGCATCACTGTGCTGCTGTTACGCCCCATACGAGCTGCTATTGCACGATAAGAAAACCCTCCTTCACGAAGGCCGATTATTCGTCCTCGTTGAAACTCCGTAACTTGCTGAAATGTCGCCCTCTTTCGTCGTAGAGGCATAGTGACGTCTCGTGTAACGTTTACCACTAGCAGATAACCATACACGCCCCGCTACAGCCCTCTATTTATACGGATCCATCAGCAGTTCAGAGGGCGCTGCTCAGCCCACGCATGCGCAGTGACTCTGAAATTCTAATCATTTGAATAGCATACCCTAATTTGCATTTCCTGAAAGTTTCAGCTTAATCACATGCTACCTTCATGGTATTGCAATTTTTACAAACATGAGTTTAGAATCTGTCATTTAGAAAATGGCAAGGAAGAATTTTGAACCTCTAAAAATTTTAAAATTTAAAACGGGTTGCCAATATGTTCCTGCCATGGCATCTCATGAGTAACTGAGAGTTATTTACAATATATGTTGGAACAGAGATGGCGGAACTTTTTCATGTTGGAAAGCCTCATTAGGTTAGCCATAACATAATGAGGTTGCATTCAAGGAACTGCAATTAAATGTGCTTTAAATGTACATTATTTTTAAAAATGTAACTACATGTACTAAGTACAAAAGAAGAAAATCGTTAAATTAGATATAATTGAATTGAGGACCAATAAATGACCATACCGAAATTTCAAGTTTAACTTTTCTAAATAATTTTTAATTTTTTATTATATATAATAGATAATTAAGGTGTATAAGGTACTACAGCTGGATTTAGTTGGGTAATAAAATCTTACATCATGTCTCAATACAATATAGCATGCAAAGCGGTAACCAAGTCCTGTATTGTGGGCTGAAAGCTCGGGGTGTCCTCAAGATCCACCCCCCTGTACATGTGTAGGATATGCTACATTACTATTATTCATTTGTGTAAAGATTTGAAAGCCACCCAAGTAATTGTTTTAATAGAACCCGATTTTGCCAAAAAAAAACCTAATTTTACCCAATAAAACCAAAAAACCCACCCTGGTTGGCTAAAAAAAATAAACAAACAAAAAAAACCAGGTTTATTAGCTAATTTCCTTTTTATTACACATTTTCAAGGAACTATGTGCAAATTTAGAAAATATTTATTTTTATTATTCTTTGATCACATGGAAAAAAAACCATAATTAACACTTTTTCATGTTTTTTGGATGTTTACTCTACAGGCATATTTTTGCATTTGCCTGAAACAAATATGAATACATATTTCATAAAAAAAAACCAAATGAATGCATACATATGGTTATATGTGACATAAACAACAAATTGTTATGAAAATAATAAATTTAAATATAATAAATAATATTTAGTTTTTCAATGTAGAGTCCGTAACACATATTGCTATAATTTTTTAATCAAATAGTACAATTTTTTAAAAATATTCACAATTTTATAAAAAAAATTTTGTACTCTGATAAATTGAATATTGGACTTTAAATATATGCTAATTGTTTTTTCATTTGTGATTTTTGTTGGGGACACTGTTTGGAAAAAATATTGTGAACTGCCCCCAGTAGCGTAGCTAGATATTTTACCACCTAGGCCTAGTAACTGTCATTGCCGTAATTGTTGTGTCATTGTTTTTTAAAAGCTAATTGCTACCCATCGAATTGTGGCACCCAGGGTGACTGCCCCCCCCCCAAGCTACGCTACTGAATGCCCCTATAATGAGGAACATCCTTCTGTATCTTGATGTTCATTATAACCAGAGGTGAATTTAGAGAGGGATTTTAGGGGGGGGGGTCAAACTTTTTGTAAAAACTCCATTGTTATATGCAGTTCGTCATTATAATTGGTGCTCATTATAATTTTCCATTGCAGTTTTATGGATTTTGGGGGGCTGTCCCTAATTCTTTCCCCCCCCTCCCTACAGATCCACCGCTGTTATAGATGAGTAGATTACCCCCTGGAATGTAATGAAAATTATGGGAAATGTAGGGGAGGGGGACTTTTACTGTTAATATTTGAGGAAAAAAATACAGCTGCTTTTTAACATTTTCTGTGATGTTTTTGGCTGAATTAATTTTAAGCATGTTTTTTATTTTTATTTCTCTTTTTGTTATTTTTAGGATGAGTTGATGAAACAGGTGTTTGAAGAAATGAAAGCTCTTTTTGAAGAAAATCGAGCTGATGTGTATGAATTTTAGTTTGTATTTATAATAGTTATTCATTTGATTTCACCTTGAAATTCTTACATTAGAAATACATTTTGCTGGAAAGATAGATGGAAAAGGTGCTCTTTTCTTTCTTTTCATGAAAAGTTATCATAAAATCACAGTAAATGAAGTTGACCATTTCTGTTAAAACCAATACACTCAAACCTGTTTTTGTGCAATTTTTTATTTGTGCGATTTTTTTTATTGATAACTTCGTCAATTATGTTCCAATTTGATTGAAATTTTCATATACCGCACAAAAACAGGTTTGAGTGTACTGAATCCAAATTTTCTTTAACGCATTTCACTATTAGGGCTTATATATCTATTAGTGTGCTTATTATTAGCTTTCCATTGTAGATAAAAAAAAATCATGGAACTTAAAGGAGAAAAAAAACAATGAAATTCTGCCTTCACTTGACAAAGGGAGCAGTTGGCTCCCGAAACGTCGTGTTTTTAAACCTTACGCCAGTGTCGAAATAACTGTTTGTTTTAACAACATGAAAGTTGAAAACAACTAAAAGGAGTATAAAGTACAGGGTAGCCATAATTGACAGTACTTAGAGTCATCTGTAGCCTCATAACAACCAGAATGGTACCAAAATTGGTAGGTAGACTAGTGTTCCTCAACCTTTATGAGGCCACAAACTAGTAAATACTTTTTTAATAAGACAGAGGCCCGGTCCTAACAAATGTACTTGTAAATACCTTTCCATTTTTTCTTAACCTGTTAACTGGGTATGACGACATTTTTCGTCATGCCCGGAAGACTACCAAAATGCAAATGACATTTTTTGTCATTGAAATTAAATATCACTGAAATTAATTAAATATAATAAATATATTTAATATCACTGTGAAAAAAAGTCCCCAGTGTGAAACGAGTTTCACAAAATTTTATTCCCCGGTTAACAGGTTAAAGTACATATCATAATTATGAATAATTACTTATGACATAATCATAATGAGTATCAGCACACACCTTCTATTAACCCCTTTCTTCTTGCTCCCGTCAAAATTTCAGGGTGAGGTTTCACCCTCTATTTCTCATGACCATGATATTTCCGGGCTGGAGTGTTTAAAAGTAACGTACCAAAAAGAATAAAAACGATCCATTTCTTATACCCGGAAAATATACTTATATAATATACTTACATTTTAGGTTTCAAGCTAAAAAAAATTCCAAAAATTAAAAATGAATACATATATTATTCATACACTTATTTTTATACAATTTTCTTAAATAACAAAAAATAGGCACTTTTTTACTGTTTTCTTGAAAATTATGCAATCGTTAAGGAGTTAATATATACTTTGCTGATACACCACTGGTATTCGTAATACATAAGTTATTTTGTTCAGTTTTAAGAACAGAAGTTGCACTGCACATTATTGTGATCAGCTTCCAGGCACCTTTTATGATTTGTCATAATGAGCGGTAAACTCATTCTCGAATGCTAAAAAATTTCTATGTCTGAAAATTCTGGATCATTCATGGATATGTATGTATTTAAAATTACATGGCTTGGTCACTGGCATTTGTTGCACAGATGTTATTAAGGTATTCTGGGATTGAGCTTATCGACTTATTTGCGAATATTATTCTCTTCAGAATATTTCCACTATAAAATATTTATTCATAAAAAATGATTATAAAATTACAATAACAAATTCCAGGAGCATTTATAATTACAGGCCCGGTATAATTGATGCCAGGGCCCAGCGGTTGAGAAACACTAGACTGGACCATTCAAGACATGGGAAAAATTATTTTATAAAGAAGAAAATGTACAGTAGTCTTTTTAATCTGAACTCATTGGGACCAAGACCTGTTTGTATTAACGACAAGTGGATACGAATTATGCCATACTATGGAAAGGTTTGCGGAAAGTTATTCATTTTTATCCATCTACATACATATTCAGCTACATACAGCAACTTGAACACAGCAACTATGGTAGGCATTTGACATTTGCTCTCATGGTTCTTGCCAGAGTGGAAGTCAATGATGCATGGCCTTGGAGGATTCCATGGAGAGATGAGACTCATTTTAATCTAGATGGGACAACCAATGCTTAGAATTATTGAATTTGGTCATTCAAAACATCCCATGCATTTCAAGAAATCTTATTACATGCATCAAAAATCACTGTGTTGTGTGGTTTCTCAATAGATTTCATTATAGGACTTTTTTTTTAAACATTACTCCATCATGACCAGTTACTCGTTCCATTGCTTCACAGAAATACTGTGATTTTCTGAACAGTTTCATTATTCTGTAACTTCAGCAAAGATAATGTCTGGGTGAGATATATTTTTATGCAAGATGGAGCACCACCACACATTGCTCCATTGGTACAGTAGCTACTATGACATCATTTTACAGATGAAAGAGTTGCCAGTCGATTCTTTCTGCTTGCATTGTCGCCCCACTCCCCAGATCTAACTTCATGTAACTTTTGATTTTGGGGTTACTTGAAGTCCAAGATCTATCTTTGCAGAGTCCCAAAGTCGACTGCCCTAAAGGATAATGATCATGGGCTCTGATGAAAGCATTCCTTCAGACACGTGTTCAGTTGAAGAGAACGTTGTGCACATGATGTAATCCTAGTGCAACCCACAAAAACAGTCATCACATTGAACTGGTTCACTTCTTCACAAGGACGGATTTAGAAATATTTCAAGTTGGGGGGAGGTGGGGGCACAATTTGTTTCTAATTACTATTTTTAGCCAAATGTCCTGTACTTTTCATGATATAGTCCCGGTTCAAGGAGGAGGGAGGGAGTGACTGCCCTATTGTTTCCCTCCTCCTTGGATCCGCCAAAACTTCTGCATAGGGGACAGTGAATGTTCTGAATAAAAGGTAATGTTTCAGATCCGTTTCATTTCTTTTATTCATTTGTCTGTCTTTGTAACTCATTTTTGCGATGTATAGTGCCACATTTTCATTTATTATTTTTACAGAATCTTTTTTCTTTATGTCTTGAATTATTCAAGACATAAAGATTCTTACCTATCAAATTTGGTGTCATTCCAGTTGTTAGATTGAGCTACAAGGGCAGGTGGCTTTGCGTACCGTCAATTTTAATTGAAGCAACCCTGTGTGTAATTGGAATTATATGAAAATTTTGATTTATAGACATACGTTGGCCCTACTTGATTCAAATAATAGAGGTTTTACTGTATTTGTTATCAGCTATTTATATATTGTATAAATATGTATCTTTTAGGAATGCATCTATTGCGGGAGAAGTTCGACATCATGCTGCAGTGCAACTTCGTCATGCTGTATTGGAGAGAGATAGAAGATGTATATTAGCATATTTGTAAGCATTTTTCGATAGAGCTATTTAAATCGAATTTTGCTTTATGTTCTTTTCTTAATAATTTTATATTCTCTTATGTACTTTATATGTTAATCTTATTTGTTTTATGCTCTATTCTTAATTTTATATCCTCTTATTTACTTTATATGTTATCTTATTTGTTTTATGTTCTGTTCATAATTTTATATCCTCTTATTTACTTTATATTCTTATTTGATTTACATACTATCTTAAGCGCTTAACTCCTGCTATGTCTTATTATTCCAGTGGGAGGGGGAGAACAAAGAAATTCTAGAGGCATGCCCTTCTAAAGTCTGTTGGCTCTACAATGGCATCATGGTCACATGCTTATTTATTGGGCTGTCAGCCTGGATTTGATTCCAATGGTACCATTGAATGTGTGCCTGTTTTACCCACTGTAGTCTGGAGTTTAATCCACTAGGCAACAGAGGTTAGTTCCTCAGACAACTGTGGGTCACAATGCAGCTTGACTGTAGCTGTTTTCGTGGCGTAAAACATAAACCATTTAATACTTCTGTGTTTGTTTGTTCTTGTTTCCCGTATTTCATACACATTCAGCTATGGTTCAGGACTCATTAATATTCACATCGTTTATTCAAAACTTTACTTTTTTTTTAATATCTAAAGCTATACTTCATAGAAGTCTCACTAGTCTTTTTCATATTATAAAAGTGACTTCTCCCCACCCCCCATGAAATGCAATCTCTTATACACTTTTATTATGTGAAACGGTTAATGCAATATCAGTCATTACTGATTTAATAATTTTAGGAAATGTAAGTTCTTACACTTTTTTGTTTTTTTTGGTTAAACAAAAGTTCTTGGGCTCATATATCATGAAGTTCGATATTATTACCCATCTCAGGGCCAACAAAGTTACCACTAAAATGGTTGGCAATTGACCATAGATGTACACAGAAAGTTCATAAGGGGGGTGGTACAGAGCTGCAACTTACATATCCCATGTTAAACATACAAAATTTCATTAGAATGGGAGGTTACAACCCCCCTCTGTGTATGCCAGTGCCATTTACTATGATTTGAATGGTGACATACGAATCAGCATGTGGCAGGGGTTAGGAAGAAGGGGAAATAAACTTGTTTCCCAATCAAGTGACTTCTTTGTTGATATCCAAGCATTCTGTCAACTTAATCATAATACAAATAACCTAAACTTTTTCTCCATTCTACATAACCTCCGAATATCCATTATATTGTTGCCAGCATTTCATTAGTTCATCGATTAATTTCACAATTTTTGAACTGAAATCCAAATGGCTACTTCTATTTGTTGTAATTTGCACTATTATTCAAAGGTCTTGTTCACCTGTTTCTTCGATCTCTTAAATTCTATATGGAATTAAATTTTAATTTTTCTACACCTACATAAATTTTCTAGTGTTAATTCAGTGCTTTGCACTCTTTTCAGTGGTATTGTACTCACAACCATTTTTGTATATGCAGTAGTCTCCTTTTTAACTAATTGTGATGAGAATTCGGATTTTCTTCTCAGAAAATCGTGTCTAAGCACAGCATGACCTTTGCTGCTTCTGCAGCACAAAAACACAAATAATAAATTTGTGTTTGTTGCACATAAAACAGTGTTATTAATATGTCTAACGATTTGTTATATTTTTGAATGCTTGGTTTTAACAATGTAAAACATATATCTTATTAGGTACAATAGGCTTCAGTACATCCGCGATATACGTTGGAGCTTTGGTACGGTAATACCATCTGATATCCGTATGTATCTGTCAGAAGCAGAGGTAAGTATTTTCCTAGGAGTTTTGTGCACTGGAAACGTACAGTTGAACCTCTTTAACATGAACACTCACTGTGAAATCAATTTGCTTGCATTAAAACTGGTTCATATTTTCCGAAAAGGATAAGATCATATTATTGTACCATTTAATGTGGATTCGGGAAACAGTTAACGTTGGGAAAAATGCACGTTAGTGAGGTTCGACTGTATGAGACTCGTATGAGTTTGCTTCACTGTTCGAAAGTAGAGCATTTCTAGAAACCTTTTGTACACTGAAATGGTATAAAGCAAAGAAGTAATCACCATTAATTTATATGGAAAATTTTTCTTCGAACATTTCCGGACTCCAAAAATAATCTACAAATCATACCAAATATCACAAAAAAAAAAAAAAGGAAGGCCCTGTGGTGGCGCCTCGTGGTAACGTGATTTGCCTAGTACGCTAATCCGGGTTCGACTCCCAGCAGTGCAAAAAGAACGCTTACTCAGAGATCTCATAAAGATCGCACTGCTCACTGTAGTCCGGGGTTTGGTTCCCTAGGCCTTAAGAGGTTCGGATTCCTCGGAAAACAGTAGGTCCCGGCGCAGCATGACCACTGTAGTCTTTGAGCCGTAAAACCAAAAAACAAACAAACAAACAAACATAAAATAACTACTTGAAATGTGACAGTATGTTTGCCTGCCTGGCTTCACTCATTTTTTCATCATACAGTTCACCGTAGACACGCAAAATATTTTACAAACCTGCATGAATTTATGTGCTGCTTTTAAAATTAATCTTTTTCTACAATCATTGCAACATTGTGAATCATGGCAAAAACCTCAAGTACATCCAATTTCTGGACAACTTGACTTTTGCAAAACAAACTCTGGGCCCTATTTTTGCATTTTATCTTTTTTTCCCTATAAAAGCAAAGATTCTCTTTTTTTTTTCGTGAAAATTGATACTAATGTAATATATTGATACTAATAATGTAAAATATTGATACTAATGTAAAAGCTAATTGACATAATGCAACTTTTAGAAAAATGTGAGTTGGAGGGGGGGGGAATAATTTAATGTTTTGTATGTTGAATTGCCTTACTGTTTCTTGCATGGCTTTCTAGAGGAAATTTCCTCTAAAGAAAAGGGGGATCATGAAAAATTAAGTCAGAATTATTTTTCTACACGTCTACGATTAATATTTATATAGGATGCGAAAAATTTGAAAAGGGGAAAAGTTTATTTTTTTTAATAACCATTTTATTGTTTCATGGAAGCTTTCTTTTATAATCAAAAGTGTAATAACCAGATGTTTTTTACTATGTTTTTTAATGTGCACATTAAAGGTGAAATTCACAATGAATATTATGTAAACAAAAAAATTTTTTTTTTAATTACAATTAGATAAAAATTTCCCAGCGGAAACTGATTTACAATAATGTATTTCAAACCCCTGCTCAGCAGTCACCCTCAGATACGGACGCAGATACTATTTTCATGATTTGTTTCATTGGACTAGAATCCCTGTATGGACAAAATATGTTTGAACTTTGATCTTCACTAGAGGCATTTCTCACAACAAGAAACTAAGGATAAACAGGATAAGAGCTAGGGAAAACTTCCTCTCCCATTAACAGAGAGTGGTAATTGACTTGGATTCGCTAATTCAAATGCCTAAAATGCTTAATATAGACTTAAATAATAAATGAATCACATAGTGATACACTGTGTAAAGCTAATAAACAATTATCAACACAAAAATATCACAGTCCGAAATTTATTATTGTTGTTTACTCAATTACTGCATAGGACCTGTAATCATAATGACAGAAAAGCGATGGATTTAATCTCACAATTAAAAATACATTTTGAAAGCGGAGGAGGACTGGTGAGTAAAACCCATCAAACAGCTATTGATCAATTTTTTCCAGGGTTAAATTTTAATATTTAATGTTTGCTGTAAATTAACTTGTTACATTCATTAAATGCTTATGTTCATTATCTCAAAATTGTCCTATGTACTTAAAAATACGCAAGTTTTGGAATGAAGTATTTAAATGATTAAAATGTAATATTTCAGCTACTTCAGAATGACCCGCCTTTAACGGACTGCTAATAAGGTGTTTCACTTTATTTAAAGTGCCAGTTTCGTATAATTTTGTTTTTTTAAATTATTTTGCCAATAGGATTTGACTAATCACTGTGTTTATTTAGCTTGGATGGATGCAAAATTATAATAAAATAATTGGCAACTATATGTCTTCTATTGGCGGCATTGGTGTGGATTTATTTCTGAACATGCAACCACCCAAATCACTGTACATTAAAGTAAGTGTTAACTACTTATCTATTGCCATTTTGTATCTCAAACCTTTTAATACACAGTGAAATCTGTTTATAACGATACCTTTGGAAGTTATTTAATCTGAATATAACATTATTTTCAACTATTTCATGTTAAATAAATTATTAAATAATATGACAGATTAGGAATGTAGAAGTAAAAAAAAACAAGTGATTAAAAGGTGCACTGTTACCACTTCAGTTCAAAGCCAAAAAAAAGGAACAGCTTTTGAAAGTCATTTCAAGGAGATTAAAGTCCGTTTTGTTCCCAAGCTAGACAACTATTTTGTCTATACAAATATCATCTGCATTTGCATACACAATATTTTCAGCATTAATAGAATTTCAAAGACTTTATTGTTTTAAAAAGTCTTGGATACAACATATGACCAAAGGTTTGAAAAGTGCCAACTTATTATATACAGGTCCACTCAAAACAAATTATTATTTTGTAGACAAGAATTGGATAAACATTAGGAAATCTAATAGTACTACAAGAAATCTGCCAAGACCGCAATAAATATTATTGTATTGTCGGTTTGCAGGAAATTGACCGCTGGTCCCTTTAGAATTCACGGGAGTTGACGTCACAAATAAGTTGGTTCATTGCAGTAGAGGGAAGGGCATCATTTCATAACTGGTTTTTCGTGCAGACGAACGTGTGCAAAAACTAGTTATGAAACGATGCTCTTCCTTCTATTGCAATGAACCAACCCATTTGTGATTTTAGCTCCCATGAATTCTAATGGAACTAGTGGTCAATTTTCCGCAAATGGACTATAAGTAGTATCATTATATACAGATTTCACTGTATAATTATTGTGGTAGTGTGTTAATATTATTTCATAGATAAAAGTCACAGAAATCTATGATATTAATTTGTAGTATGTAAAATTTAAACTATTTTAAAGTTGATGGAAGAAAATTTGTGAAATATCAATATAGTTTTGA